>VXBW01000044.1:745666-862983 GCA_013400375.1 Thinocorus orbignyianus | reverse complement strand
TTTTGGTGGCTTTTTAACTCCTATATAAACTATTTAATCTGTACTTCTTTTCACCTTTTTAATTCTCTTCTCCAGAGTCGCTGAAAAGATGTGACTGCACAGGCAGCAATGTCCATTTTTCCTGGAGAATTTCATGTGTGATACCAACCTTTTCAGACATTTCAGCTTAGCTTATCAGCATCAGTGTAAGACGAAGAGCTAATTCTATTCAAGACCTGGAACTGGCAATTTGGCAGTACTGAATTGCAGGATCTTACGATTATGTTCTGGATCCAGGAGATAATTTACCTTTTTCTAAATATTCATTTAGATAATCTCAGGTGAAAGACTAACCCTCTGTAAATAATACTGGTTGTTGCTTTGAGTATTCCCAACATCAGGCACAAAAATAATCAGAAAATTACAAAACATAAAGACAGTGAGATAAGCGGGCACCTGAAAGACATTAACTTAAAACACTATTTGCATGTATCATTGATAAAGACTGTGTAAATTATTTTGTGAAAATCATGCTAAAGTAAAGTTCATGTTATACATGCAGTTTCAGGATACTTTCTTTTCATTACTAAAATCTTTCTCAGAAAAATCTTGTTTTTCTCTTTTGAATCATTGTGTGGTTACCTCTGCAGAAAAACTCCAAGGGGGAGAATTAGTTTCCACTTCTAAACCTTGCAGCAGCAGTAAAACAGTAGGCTTAGGAGAGTCCTTATTTTAGAAGACATTTTCTTACCTGATTTTTAAACATTGAAAAGATAGATGTATTAGTCTAAATTAGTCATCCTGGCCTCGGTTTATAGGAAACTATGAAGAGGCACTACATGTCAATACACGGTGATTCACCACATCCTAAGATAGGCCAGATGAATCATCTTTTGGAGGTGTGCATTGCTCTTGATGACTACAGAAGTAGTTGAGCATATTTAGCTCAGCCACAAGCACCTGCCTTTGAGATGCTGAGGTCAGAGTGGCTGAATTCCATCTTTTTGTGCCTTCCATCTCTTTCACACTGGTTGAGTGGAAATGGAGACTGGTGCAAATGCTACACAGCAAAGATATCCCTTTTCTCGGGCTACAAGCTGCTCACTGGGTGCTGGTGAGGGTTAGATGAGCTCTCCCTCTTCAGCTGGTGTGCCATGTCTGCAAGTTCCAGAATCTGTTGCAATGTTTCACACAGAGAAGCAAAAGGCAATGTCTTCAATTATCAAAAAAAAAAAAACCAACCCAGGGGATTTGTTCTGCTGTTATCCATGAGATACAGTTCATAACTTCCTGTCCGGCCAGTTTAAAAACACATTTTACCAGTGAGAGATTTAATGATGGCTTGAGTTTTTTCACGTGCTCTTAGTATGCAAAGGTATCAGCTTGTTTTGAATGTCTGTTGTGATGTTTAAAATGAAAAAAAAAAAAAAATAAAAAGACTGAAATGAAAAATGAATCCCTTAGTTTCTATGATGATATACACCTGATGAAGATGCACTGAAAAAGGTTGAAACAATAAAAGCATTAGTTTCTGAAGTGTGAACGTGTCTTTTTTTCAGTAACAACTCTTTAAGGATTTTTACTATTCCTTGCAAAGTTTTAATAAAAAAGATTTTGAAATGAAATTGCTATATATTTGCCTGGGCCTATTCAGTGTCAGTGTGATCAAATAATTCTGGTGCTGTGCAAAACAATACCTGTTTTTTCATTCCTGTGCTACGTGCAATGCCTACCTTTTCTGATCTTCTTTGAGTGAGACCCAGCCTTCTAGATAAGAAAAAATTAAGAAAGCAACAACAAAAAAGAAGTTTTAAAACTAACATATATACAACTGAAGATATTTTAATGCCTGATGGAAAGTTCATCTTTTTGCCTCAGTAGGACAACATTTCGCCTCCCTGTGACTCCATTAGAACATTATCACTTTAACGCTCACAACATGCTCTGATTTGAACGTCTACAAATGTCAGCCTTGAATGTCAGCTAATATTGCTGAGATTGTTATTAAGATTTTTTTCCAGTGCTGTGAAGGAGGTGAAAATGCTGGACATAATGTGCTTTCTTGTCCAGAAGAGGCAAAACCAGTTACTTGGGAAAAGGTGGGGAGTCAGTTAGTTACAGTGGAGAAGTGTTGCATGCATTAAGCAGAGAGTATTACAACTACACAGCTTTTAAGACCAGATTTATGTCAGCATATGAATGGATTTTGCAGAAAAGTAGTCTGCGAAGATAAGGAGTGAATGAATCATTTTTTTCCCAGGAAGCAAAACGCTGTTGTTATTGTTGATACTGCTTTCAAGCTCCCATCATATTGTGGTTACAAGCAATTTTCATAGTCATTGCATTTTCAGTGCATTTGGGGGTAGAAAGACAGTCATGCTTACATACTGTCTCTGTTGCAAGGTTATTACCCTGTTCCAGTTCTGATTCTGCTTTTTTACCTCTTTCTCCCCAAATTCCGGTCATCACATCAGCATGGATAGCCCTTTCTATCCACTCTTTTGTGCCTAGAGGAGAAGCAGACAAGGGCAGTAGCAGGTTCATCTCTGGACACCTCCTTCCACCCAACCAGGGCAGAACAGCAGTGGTGGTGCTGTGTGGTGCCTCCGTGGGAAGCAAGCAAGGACACCGAAATGGCAGCCAGCAGGCATCTCTACTTCCTTCGGAAAAACACTTAAGGAGCCCTAGGTGGTGACTTCAAAGACCTTTTATTCACTGCCCAGAGGAATGGGTATTTTGTAATACAAAATGAATCAAATTTCAAAGCCTGTAAAGGTCAAAAGCAGCCTCTGGCCAAACAAGAGGAAGAAGCCGATGGGAATTACACCTCTCCACGAGAGGCCACTTTGACACAAACAACTCTTGTGCGTTCGCACCTGCAAAGAGTTAACCACAAACCTCCATGGGGCCTGATGGATGAGAAGTGATCACTCACTCCTGGGACAGGCAGGGACCAGAAAGGCCGGGCTGATGTAGTTTTGCTTTACCTGCTTTTAGTCTTTAAGCTTTTAGCTAATGCTACTGTAGTCTGCTTTGGTACCAACCTCGCCTGAGATAGGATTGTGAGCAGCTGTTTTCACCACTGCTTAGGCCAGGTCAGACACTGCAGGTATTAAAAGCCCTGTGTGGTGATAGTGCTCTCCTTAAATGAGTGCAGGAGATGGAAAGTCCGGGAGAACCAACATAAGAACTTGTCACAGTTCAGCAACTTCGTCCCCTCCCCAGATAATCCTCCTTTGAATTATAGCTAATATTATTTCTATTTTCTGTATGGAACAGTACAGACTTGTATGATTTTCCAAAGGAATTGATTAAAAAGTACCCCGCTGTCCCTGGTTTAAGCTCTTGCCACCCTGGGTGGAATACAATGGGTAAGAATAAGCACAATCATGCAGTATTCAGAATAAAGGGTTAAATCAAGGCTGGGTTGGCTGCCTTACTTAAGACCAATATGGCACTAATGTCTATCCTATTAAGCTCCTGACCTTACCATCAGATATTTTAGTAATTTCACACGTTTCAGGGGAAAAATATGCTTTGATAAGTTTTTCTTTTTCTGTTTTTAATTTTTCTGATATCTCACTACCAGAAAAAAAAAAAGAAAAAGACCACAAAACCCCTAAAAAACAGGCATGAGAAGTGAGTCCAGGCTTCAGAAGAGAGAGAAAAAAATAACTAATAAAAATTGCCTTGGAATGTTCAGAATTAAAAATGTGATTTTAAAGCCTGCTAACTTGCAGTCTAACCAATGCCTTTCGAGTACTTAGGTCTCTTGACTATTTGTGACTCTGCCTAGTTATGGTAAGGAGAACTGTCAGGTCCAGAGCCTACAGGCTTGTTTGGAGACTGGGAAGGATGAATTGGTGTTCCCGCATTCCTGAGCACCATAGTTCTCTAGCTGTAGGCCACAGAAGGGGCCAGCTCTTTCTCAGAGGTTGCTGCTAGTTGATAGCAGATGCTGAGGGCTTTGCAGCCTGCCTGAAAGAAATGGAACAGGAACCTCATAAAATTGGACAAGGGCAAATGACAAATCCTATATCTGAAGTGGACTAACACCTTACATGGATCCAGGCTGGGATCTGCCCAGTTGGGCAACAGCTCTGCAGGAAAGAAACAGGAGATGTTGGTAGACCATGAGCCAAGGGAGCCCTCTGGCAGCAAGGAAGGTTGACAGTCTTCTGGGCTGTATGAACAGGAGAAAAGCCAGTAGATTATTATCCTCCTTTCCTTTGCACTCTGACCACATATACAAAACTACATCCAGTTTGGGATTCCCACTACAATTAAAACACTGATAACCTTCAGCAAGTTTAACAGAGGACTACCAAGACAATCAGGGCTGGAGCACCTCCTTAATGAGAAGAGGCTGAAGGAGGTGGGCTTGTTCAGCCCAGAGAAAAGATGATTTCAGGGGGCCTGGCAGCAAACTGCCAGGACCTATGGGAAGGTTACTGAAAAAACAGAGACATACTCCTTACAGTCATGTATACTTAGGATGAGAGACAATAAGTTGAAAAAAGAGACACTCAGACTTCATGTAAAGAACAGTTTCACCACGAGGACACTCCAGCAGTGGAAGAGTCTCTATCCTTGGAGATTTTCAAGACCAGACTAGATGAAGCCCTGCAGCAACGTGATCTGACATTCAAGCTGGCTCTGCTTTCAGCAGGAGGTTGAAACAGATACCTTCCACAGTCCCTTTCAGTCCCAATTGTTCTGTGAGAATGTGATTATTACCCAGCAGTGAAGCTGCTCAACACTGGAGTAATTTAGTGGTCTGCAAAAGTCAAATACTCACTTCTTGGTTAAAACATCATCTGAAAACTCCTTCCCCCAAAAGACTTACATTCAAATAGAATTTTAAAGTAAGAAAAATGCAAAAATCAAGGGAAAAACCCTAACTTAATCAACATGTAGCTTGAAATTAGTTTGTCAAAGACAGCACCCACCTTCACTTGAAAATAATGAGCAAAAGAGGGCACAAGTATCATCTGGATCAGGTTAAACAGAGGCAGAACTTTGGTTGCCCTGGCCTGCGTCGTGGCCTTCTGTGTGAACAACATCAGTACCACCACGTTTCAGCTGCCCCTGCAGGGTGCCTGCAAAGGGCTGGGACAGAAGCAGTGCTTTGTAGCTACCACCTGCAAACCTCATTATTGGCAGGTACTTTGCAATGGAGTAGTAGAACGGGATAATTGCTGGAGATAGAATTGGCAAGAGCAGTATATGGGAGACACGTTCAATTGCACATGAGTATCGTAGGTGAACTATAAAAAAAGCAACCCTGCCATTATGTGTTGAACAGCCGGCAACTCTGGATCTTCCATTTTGTTTACAGCAGAGTGGACAAAAGGCTTGTACTGTCGGCAGTAAATAGCTTGGGGACTGTATGCCTTGTAAAGTTATTCTGGATGCCTTTATGAGCCATAGCTCAAACTTTTGTGACAATAACAGTGAGACATTACAAGTTTATTTGCAAGATTAAGTCTAAATGTCATCCCCAGAGTGCAGTATAAAATCTAATTAATTTTTTTTATTCTTTATCGTTGAGATCAACGTTCTCCATAGGAATTTGCATTTCTATATGACCCTTGTGTAAGCCAGCTTGCATGGGAGGGAGACCAATTTTGGTTTTGAGATTTCATCAGTGGTGTTGTCCATCCTACTCAAATATTCCATTTGTACCAAATATTCCACTAGCAAGTGTAATTCTGCAGCCATACCTTAGAAGGAAAACAAGTCCTTCTATGAGAAACGCAATTACTACTTTTCATTACACAATATTTTTGTATGAATTTGCATCTTACACCTGCTCTACCATATGTGTTCCTCAATATCTGGTTTGAGAAGTGAGTTTACACTGCAGTCTTCCTCTCACTGAGAGCACTGCCTGGGATAGTTAACCAGATATTTTAACAAACCTTTGCTTCAAGTCATTGTCAGATTTATATCTCAGCTCTTTTTTTTTTGAGTTACAATGAGTCTGCTTATCAATTTGAACATTTTTAATTGTTATTTGGGAATGTTATTAGGTGAGCACAGGTGTAAACACCTACAGAGTGAGGACATAAGCCACCAGGACAGGAAAGCAGGAGACAGGCTGAGAAAGTAGCCAAAATGGTGAAAAAATATTTTATCATTACATCAGATCTGAGACTCAGAACCCTCTGAGTTTTTGTCAGGCGTCCAAGGTTCAAATCTCATTCTTAGACCTTCTCCCTGATTTTTTCTTGCCAGTGAGGAATATTGTCTACAGAAGGATGTTAAAGGAGAAAGATGCCATCCTCTGTCTTTCTTCTCACACTAGGAATGCGTGCGATGGAGCTGAGAGAAGACAGACCATACACATACCAGAGGAGCATGTTTGATCCATGCTGAGTGCAGAAGGAGCTGGGAGAGGAGGCACACGGCAGCTGTGGGACCTGAACACCAGGCTGCAGTCATGCAGGAACATTTTCTTCATTCTCAAGTCAGCCAACATTTCTTTCTATAAAATTCAGCCTTATATAAAAAGTCTACTTTTAACTTTATTAATACTCCTTTCCTATAAGTATTTTCTTCAACCACTCCTTCTCTATCCTTTTTAAAGATATAAGAGGACTTGGCAAAAGTAGCAAGCATTTTCCACCCCAGTAGAAAATTTTCCATATGATGTGCATGTTCTTTACCAGGACAGCCTACTCTATTTTGTCTTGTTTTCCCCTTTATCAAAGTAATTCAGACAGTTTTATAGAAAGGTAAAACTTTTTGGTATGGATAGTAAGAGCTCAGACAGTTGGTATCCACTTACAATGTTCCGTGGCTGCCTCTCCCATGTTTCTACTGGGCTAAAATACTCTACCCCTATATTAAATCTACAGATTTGAGCGGCTGTTGGCTCAGGAGCTCAGATTGCCAACCAAATCAGCAAGTTTCTTCTGTGCTACTGGGAAGATAAAACTTTTCTTCATCTCTTCAACACAGCACGTTGAGGGAAAACATTTTTTAAATTGCTGGTAAGGTCTTATTCTAGCCAAATTTGCAGATACTGCATAAAGGTGTGCACAGAGCCACCGCTCCTGACCTATTGCTGTTTGACTATGCAGTCCTTAAAGGTTTTGGCAGAAGAAGATATGTGGACATTTTCTGCCTACTACATATTTTCTGGCTTGAATTTGCTTTGGATACAGAGATCCTCATTTTAGAGGAAGCCAGTGATACCTGCAGGTCTTCCATCCATTTCTGTGTAAAGGCTCAGAGAAAAGTCAGCCTAAACAGAGCCTTCAAAGCTAACAGCTTTCCTGATTAACTCATCTTATTATCCAACGTGCTGCATCTTCCAGGAGAGAAAAAAAAATGTCTCAAAGATGGGAGAGAGTAAAACTGAAACAAACAAAAAAAATCACACTTCGAAACCCATCCCTTTGGCAGCTATCCCTTTTTCATTTTGGCAGACGGAGGATTGCTGGCAAGACTAGTGAGGTAAGGGTAAAAGACAAATGGTTCATCATGAATCCTTTAACTAAGCTGATATTTCAACACAGCATGTGCCAGCATTTTTCTTTGGCATACACTTTATAGAACGTACATGACAACCACATCAGCATTGTTAATATATTGGCATTACCTGGCTTATTATTCATCTCCCTCTGAATCAGACCCCAGACTTTCAGGAAAACATCACACAGCAGAAGTCTATTTTTTTCTTAGCGTTTATTTCCCTGGGTACAAAAATGATATGATTTTTTTTTAAAAAAAATAATTTAAAAACCTTTTAAAATTAGCACACTATTTATCAGGATACTATCTTTTGGAATACTGATTATGTAACTACCAATATTCAAGAATAAGGTGTATCATCAGATCAACTGTTGGGGTGGATCAGTTAACGTAAAATAAAAATAAAAAAGATCATTAATTTTTAAGCAACTAAACTAAAACTATGGGTTTTAAATCATTTACTGGGTTTTACTATGCTTTTTGTCCTGAAAAAAGCTTTCAGGTTTCATAAGCAAAAGTAGCAGAAGCAGAAATAGATCAAGATGTACTGATGAAAACAAAATATCTCCAATTCCATAAAATGCATTTCATTTTCTTTACAGTTAATGACAAAAATCATATTGTCTTGAAGGCTCCAGCACTACACAGAACACACATGGCAATTCAGTTAAACCATTAAGTTTGAATTAAAAAAATAGATACATACTGAGGAAGAGGTCAGGTAAATTTTATTGTTCCTTTATTCCTTTCTTCTTTCTTTTTTTTTCCTTTTTTTTTTTTTTTTTTTTTTTTTTTTTTTTTTTTTTTTTTTTTTTTTTGTTCTTTCTTACTAACTATCTAATTATCTCTCAGCATATTTCATTTTGTAGTCCCACAGGTGTCATTCCACCACATGGCACCTCTTTTGCAGAAGAGACTGCAGTTTCAAGGAGCCAGCCCATGAGGATGTATCAATCACTACATGCTACATCTGCACCCGAAATGATGAAGAACATATTACCACAGCTGATGGTCAAGAAGACCTTGTCCAACATTTTTGAATTAAATTTGCTAATAGTTAGCTGTAGAAATTCCTTATAAATCCATCTTGCTCCAATACAGCAAGGCACTGGAAAAATCGCTGGAGAGATAGTAACTGAAGGAAATGCAAAAAGACACATGCAATACAATGCATTCTGGCCAAGGAGCTTAATTTCTTCACCTCATTTCTAACACCCTACCTTCGTTTCTCACCCCTGCTGACAGAAGATTAAATCCATAAAAGCAAAGCTGCAAACTTTACCTTCTGAAATACTGCTCATGACTTTAGGCTTTATTGCAGGAAAATTTGTTTGTTTGCAGGAAGAGGTGAAAAAATGATAGGTTTGGATTCTTTTTTTTTTTCCTATTTGAATTGATTCTAATGTTAGGCTTTATTAATAGAAGGAGACTGAAATGTGAGAACCTGAAAAAGCAACATGGAAGAGCTCAACAAGCTATAGAAAGAATGAATAACAAACCATATATTTTTCCTGCCGTGACAGGGCACTGCATAAAAACACCAGGGGATGGATGCAAACAATGTGCTGGTGAGAGTGACAATAAGGATGACAGCATAAAAAGAGAATGATGAATGTATTAATGCAGGTAAGAGAGTTAGATAAAAGATCACAGGGAGTAGTAGAAAATTCACTCTAAGCATATCTTGAATAGTCTAACAGGAAATAGTGCTATTGTTAGATGTGGATGTGATAGGGAATGTGGTGACAACAGAGAGGGAGAGAATCTCTGAGTTTATGTGGAGAGATTTATATTTATGCCTCTAGATATACATTTATAGATATTTATACTAAATATATATTTCGATATCCCTGCAATAAATTTCTATAACCATATGATAAACTGTATTTACTGTAGTTAACTCCCTTTGCCTGCCTTACCTGCGCTATGGTCTCTTTTTCTTTTCAGCTGGTGATTTCTCTAAGCAGCTCAGAACTGCTGTCAGAATTATTGAAACCTGCCAGCATTTCTTTTTCCCTTTTTTCCCAAACACCTCCAGAATTTTTCTTCTTTTCTTCCCAAACACCTCCAGAGATGGGAAATTCTCCTCCTCTTCTGCGTTCTGCTTTGAAGAACCTGTGCTGAATTGCTGCATTTTAGACCAGTTTAGGTTTAAAGGTCCAGTGTCTCTTATCTCTCAAACAGGAGAGAGGAACAGGGGAATTGAAGTTGTTATTATAAGAAAAAACAGCATTAATAAAATAGATTGATTTGATAAAAATTATGCTTCTAAAAAGTTGAAAGAAAGATATTGGTCTAAGAAGGTAACATACAAAACCAATGTACTTTTTTTTTTGTTTAAATCTTGATTTTCATTTCAAAAGGTTTGTAGTAATAAAACTATTGAAGTTATAAATTTTTGACTAATGGCTACTTGCTCAAAATTAGTCTCTAAAACTGTTGTTTTTCAACAGTTGAAACAGCAAAGAAGATAAAAAAACAATCGACTTTAGTAGGTTTTATATTGGGCCCTTAGATGCAAATAGTTCAACATAATTTTATTTTATTGCTTGTTAGCGCTCTCATGTTTCACCTCTTGTGGTCGCTCAATGAGTGGCTCTTTTTAAAGCCTTTCTCTTTATGTCATTATTTTCCATAGAGTAATATTAGGGATGTAGAGATCCCTGATTGCCTTTTTTAAAATGCATTTCATCTATTTGGGGCATTTGTTTGATGTTGAATGGAACACAGCAGCACTATCTAGGAGAAGAACACCAATTTCTTCTGATGCTATAAGTAGCTTTTAGAGAGGTTACATAAAGAGGAAAAAAAAACACCCCAAACTGAATCCCACCACACATACCAATGCACAAATTAGGGAAAATTTGCTGTGACAGTTTCAGGATTGCTGAAGATTTTTCGGGATTGCAGACTTTTGTATTAGTTTCCCTCACAAGTAGCATTTTCAATACTGCTGGTCAGAATTTCACTATTCATAGAATCATAGAATCATAGAATGGTTGGAAGGGACCTTAAAGATCATCAAGTTCCAACCCCCCTGCCATGTGCAGGGACACCTCTCCCTAGAGTAGGTTGCTCAAAGCCCCATCCAGCCTTACCTTAAATGCTTCCAGGGATTCACTTCCACTATTCAGTGGCATTCATTTCTTAACAGTGATTCACTAGACAAAACCTGCTTGATGAGTTGTCAGTGAAGGATATCATATTTACACAAACGTACTTGGCTGAAATGATCAGTCTGAGACAGATTAAAGTAGGCATTATTCACCTGTAAGTCTAAACAGGAGAAAAGGGAGCCTGGAAAACACCAAAATTTGTGTGTTATGGTATGAATGGAAGTTTCAGAAGACTAGTCAGAAAGGACTACTCCACAAAAGAAAGTATTTGTCTTGGAGACTTTTTTATTGACCTATGATATGCTTCTGGTTTGAAAGGCATGTTAAACAAAGAGAACTCCAGTCTTCCAAAACTCTCACAGCTCTATAAATAACTCCACATAAAATGTACAGTATGTATAAACAGCATGACAAAGATTTTTCTGAAAGGGTTTTCTCCACAGTAAAAGTGAAGTCAAAACATCCCATTGATGGCAGCTATTTTGAAGAATTCCTAAGAATACAAGTGCTTACGAGCTGGCAAACTCTCCATGAGTGAGAGTGAGTATAAACAATGAACTTTTATGAGGTTGTAGCCATCCCAGCAAGATCCAAATGCAGCTTGAATGGACCCTAGCCAAGAAGCGACTGCTCAGCCTTTAGGAAAGCTTCAGCTAAGGGAACCGCAGAAAAAAACAAACTGTTCCAGCAGTAAAAGAGTCTGCCAGCAACATTTTTGAGAGTTCACCATCTGGGTCCTGCAGCCATCAATCAGACTCTGTGTGTCATTCCAGCTGTTCTTCAAGGCTCCTAGTGGTCAAGGTAGAGCAGTTGTGCAAAAATAAAACAAAAAAATTAAGAGAGCACAAACAGATGTTGAAAGCCCAAGTAAGTCAATAGGCAAATAACTCCCAAGTATTAAAGCACACAATTGCTTCACGACTCCACAGAATTCGGATTGTCTGCTTGCACATTTTAAAATAGCGTTTTTCCCAACCATGTATTGTTATTTTATTTTACTATCCTGTTTCAGTGGATCTGGGGTTGCTGCATAAATGCATACGTAAAGTTCTTTAACTTTTGCGGGAAATTCATCCTTAGAAAAAACAGATCTATAAGTTTATTTTCTATAGTGTAATGTGCATTTGCTCTAGCCATTGGCTTTTACTGTGGCAAGCACTTGTTAAAATTTAATCCTTAGTAGTGGAGATTTCGACTGGAGCTGAACTCTGAAGAAGTCTGCCATTGTGCACCTCCCACCTGCCTGAAAATTAGGGCCAATCAAATACGTGCCCATGGTTGGAAACATTCTTGTGGAAAGGGAAATAATTAAATAGCAGCTTGAACAGGAACTGAGACAGGAAAGTAGAGCTGCAGCAGGAATATCAGAAGAAACACCAGAAAAAAGTAGGAACAGTTATTAAACTGGCCATTCAATATCCACGAGCAACAAAAAATCGAGAGAAGGCAAAACTAGGGAAAGGAGAAGCTGTTGGTTGAAACAGCAAATCTGACATCCTGGTTAGATTCAAGTGTAGACAGTCAGAAATAAAAGTCAGAGCCATAAGGAGGGCTGGGAAAAGTTGGGAGGGTGGGGTGGGAATTGACTTGTGTTAGTAAGCTTGAGAAACCGGAGAAAAGTGAGACTTAAGTGGAAAGTTGCACAGGTGAGGAAATGAATGGATTTCTGCTGCATTTTAAGAATGGAATTATAAGGGACTAAAGAAGATTTTCTGTCCTAATACGGTTGATTCATTTTTCTGCCTATGTTTTATTGCAAAATACCTCCAATACTTTTTTCACATTTTTAGGATGTTTCGAATGACTGTGTGGTGAAGACACTTTTTTTTATTTGAATAGTCGACCTTGCTTTATCAATGATTTTAATATAAAAAAAGATGTACTGGCATCTAAGGTTTGTTCTACTGTACAATTTAGATGTAATCGTTTCCATATGATGGCTTTATTTAATATTCGGCTATCAATAGCCTGGCCCTGGAGCAGGAAAAGAGTGTTCTGTAGAAATAAAAATACGATTATGATTATTTTTTTAAAAAAGATATTAACGTAATAGGGTCTTCTGTTTATTTTCCTTTTTAGCATTTAGGGAGATTTATTGCATTATAATTATTCAGTATTAAATTTCTACAAAGCTGAGTTGCAGATGGCGGAAACCGTATAATAGTTCAACATCGTCTCTTCCAGGTGTTTTAAACAAATGTTCCTGTTTCAGAATTTTTCAGTAAGAAAATAGTGATCATACAATGACCAAATCATTTAGCTTGGAAATGAACCCTTGATATCATCTAGTCTAACTCTGTTACACAAGACTGTACCTTTTTTTTGTGCCATTGTTTCATATATTGCAAAACAAATTCAGGGCTTTAAGGTGAGGAAAGATGAGAGAATGAGAATGACACAAATTTTGGGCAGTCGTTAGATATTCAGAATTTCCCTAAAAAATTTATTTTCAGAAGCAAGGGTTAATCTAAGCTTTATGAAATTCTGTAGCTGCGTTTCTCTTGAGGCAGTTTAGCAAACAACAAGGCTTGAAGTGCCATATAATAGTGTGCATCTTTAAGAAAGCTCAAAAGTGTTCTAGTAACTCTCACATAGAACAAAAATTCTGAAACCTGGGATGTTCAATTCAAAAAGTACTGAAATATGAGGTAGGCAATTGGAAGCAAAACGCTGGCAGTGAAATTATGATCAGTGACTTCAGTGGGACCAAAATTTGAACCCAAAAGTGCCTTGTTGAAAACAAACCCATGAAAGTCATGAAAACCCTTTACATGAGAGATCCAAATCTCGGTCCCGAATGCCTCACTCGATCCAGCAGAGAGTGAGATGCTCAGATAGATCAGAAGATCTATATTGAGAAGGACAATGAGAAATGGCAAGAGAAAAATGTAGAAGAGCAGGATGGAAAAGTCCTCAGTGACCTGTTGTTGCAGGCAACTATGTCAAAGCATGTCATCACATTCCTTTTACAAACTTCCACAAAATCTTTGGAGGTCTGGGTACACTGAGATCATGCCAAATGACATTTTATGGGTGAAGTAACCTTGAGTTTGCAAGGGGAAGCTAAAGCAGAACATTGGATGTTATGATTTCAATTACCTTTTGGTAAAATACGGTAAACCACTTGAAATGCATATGGCTGTGAAAAATAATAAGAGATTTCTGTTTTAAATACACTTCCAAAAGCATTATCATCACTCAAACTTGTCAGAAAAACGAATACACTGCAAAAACTGACATGACATTGAAATGGATTGGCTACTTTCATGAAGCTGTGATTTAGGCTATCATCACCGTTAACGGGTGTCTCACCTAGGTACTTATTGGAGAGCAGAGGGATTCAATATAATTTAAAAGACTGTTTGGAACCGCAATAACTTTTGCACACAAGTCATTTAGCATTGGCCAAGAGAGTTTGTAATGTCTTTCCTACATCTGTGTAGACTTTAGAATAAAAGTGGAAAATGCTTTTGGCAAAAACNCCCCACCTCTCTATATAGCAAATAAATGGAAAAGGCTTTTTGAGTAAGAGCTGTAGAAACACTTTACACGAGGAGGCATGTGCACTACTGAATTTCAACCGGGTATCACAGGTTTTGCCTACTTGTAGTGGGCAAGCTTTGTAAGCTTGCATGCCTTGTGCTTCAATATCACAAATATTGACATCCTGATCAAAGTAATTGGACTGCATTCTGCCCAGTTATGGCTGTTATCAGAGAGCAAAGCCTACTTTTCATTGATTCCTGCTGATTTAATGCCAATGTGAAAGCATGACATAGAAATAATGACAATGCAGCGTATTTTTATTTTGAAAAGAACAATCTGTCTGCTCTTGTTCCCTCTGGGGTGGAATAGTAACCACTGCATCCAAATAGAAAGAAGAAGATGGGACTAAATGAGTTTACATGTTAAATGGCATTTTACTTTGTCAGATTCCTCTAGAAAGCATCAACTGTTGTGATCTCCCTCATATTTATTAACCCAGTCCCTGCAAAGTAAAAAACATACCTATTCAGTGGAGGAAAATGAAGGCCGAGGAACACATATACTCAAAAATTTCCTGAAATATTTATTTTCTATATCATGTATAAACCATGCACAGCTTTGTGGGCATTTGTCTTACATATAACACAGAAATTACAAGTTGTTACTGTAGATAAATCACAAATCAGAGCTAATTCTTTAAAATACTACTCTTCCCTTTTAATTCTTTTGAATGCTACTGTTTCCTTTTTAATTTAATGAAATGCAAGCTTCATGAGTCTCCTACAACTCAAGATAATTAAATAAAGACCCATATTTGTCAGTGAATCTCAGAAATGTTCTAATGAGTGGATAAAAACCATTTGTAATTAACATGCTAATTGCTTGTATGCAAACGGCCTGTTGTTCGAGTGGTTTAAAAAGTGCTTGAAAACAGTTTGTTTGCCTTCCCTCTTAAGCAGACCAAACATTCCCACTTGTAGTTTTATTTACATTATTAATTTGCTTAGCAAATATTTTTTAATAGCTAGAGCAAATAGAAGGAGTGGAAGCCTTGTTTGGAGAGCTCTTGTGAAGAGTGCTATTTGCTCCGGTTCAAGCAGATGAGCAGACAATCAGACTGAAATGTGAGTTTTTCAGGCACATAATAGACCCTTGGCTTATCAAAGCCTCTTATCTGATTGGAAAAAAATCAAAGGTAAACTTCACAGCTCATGGAATTAAAAGACAAATGAGATGTCATAATTATCAAAGTGGCTAATTTAGAAAATTAAGCCATTCACATAGGTGACATAATTGCTTGTCACAATCACTCTTTTTCTCATTAGCCTTCTCTTCAGCACCTACCATACAGTGGAACATTCTTTAGTCTTTGAAAATATTGCCTATACTGTAATCCCTTAATAGCATAGCCCCTGAAATTAATGAAAAAATATACTTAACAGCTTCATTGATGTGATATATTTGTGTGAGTCTGTTTGATCATGTCGCATACTGTAAAATTTGGTATTTTGAATTTTGAGTATTTTATTGTGTCTTTTTCTGGCTTCTTTCAAAATTACATGATTTAAAATTAATCAGTTAATTATGATGGAGGACTTAATAAGCCAGCATGCCATATGCAAATTCATTTGACAGGATTATGCTTCCATCACACAAGGTGGCTTTAACATATAAGGATTATGAAGTATATAATTATTGTGGCTAGAAGATTAAATTGTCCTCCTAAATTGTGAATGTATAGGAAAAATATTTTTATCCTCTATAGAATAATGTGTCTTTCTACCATTTAATGTTTCTTTTTATGTTTGTTTTCAGTCAATTTAAAATAACACCCCAAATATTATTTCATATAAGAATGTCTTTTTCAGGAAGTAGTCACACTTCCCTGACAATCATATTGTTTATGAGTCAGCAAGTACAGAAATTATTGAAGACAATTTCTAAGAAAGGAAATGAGTCTGGTTTGCTATGCGGGTTTCAAGGCATGACATTGTAAATGGGCAAGGTTAAACATTTTGGATTAAAAACATGACTGTGAGATTGATTAGGGTCCTACAGTCTTGTAAAGTTGGTAGAACATAGCTGACATGACTTATAGTTTGCTGAATTCAGAGAGATTACATTGATGTCATTCATTTGAAGAGATAGTTCATCCTGGATGCATATAGTGAAGCTGTCATCCGTGCGTTTCACAAATATTCATGTGACTAACATGTTTTGATTAGACTAACACTGAACCACACCATCGAACGGGTCATGTGTCTGAAGCGCTGTGACATTCTAAAGTCAAAGCCTGCATTTAAAAACAAGGAAGAAAAACTGGAAAATAAAATAAAGCCAAACACCCAAAACTAATCTTGTAAAGCTTTCCGTGTGCCACTCCTCTGAATATCTGACATACTTAACATATGCAATACTGAAACTCATATCTTAGGGGAAGCAATTAGGCTTCTGACTATAATAAAAGAAAGTTAATATATCATTAGCTTAATTATAAACAATATTAACTTTGCCCTGTATGAACAGGCTCCTATACAGTTCTGCATGAATGTGCTTATTTAGAAACAGGGTCCATCCTGCCCTTTCTTCTCAACCTGTAGCTGGGCAGGATTTCAACTCAGCACTCCCAGAAAGGAATGAGCTTCAGCCAACACTCCTTCAAAAGTGAACGAAAAGCAAGAGGTTCTACTTCCAGGAAAAGAAACTTCTTAAATCAACCACAGCAGGCTTCAGAACACCTTCTTGTTTTAGAAAATGATGTTAGGACTGGCACTTTTGGGTTCCTTAAGCCCAAGAGCACCCCAGTTGTGTACCCTTGTCTCCTTGAAGGGGTAGTAGCTCTGCTTCAACCATCCTGCCCAGAAGGGGTAGGAGGTGCTCCAGTCTCCTTTGTCTCCCAAACAAGTGTTGGCACCATCCCTTTCTCACAGTCTGCTCTGTAGTTTGTTACCTTCTCACTAAGATTGTTTTTTTCTGCCTTTCAGTTCATTCACAACAATGATGGCAAGCTTTCTAAACTAACTTTTTAAACACATTCCCACTGTTCATATGCAAAAAGAGCTATTTACAGCTCCAAACAAAGGTAGCAAAATCTGCACATAAAAACCTTCGGTTTTGTTTCCTCTCCACTATGGAAATCCTCTGATTTTCTCACCCTTTTTTAATCTCGGCATCTTTTTGATCCCTACAGTCTCATCTTCTCAGCTTCAGGTTCTCTCTCCTTGCCCAGAGCCCTCCTCCTTTAGTTTAGATCCTCTGGCCTAGGGAGCCAAGAGACCACCCTTATTTTGAGCAGCTCTGTTTAAATCAACCTTTCCTTCTCCTTTTCTGGTTTGCAGTGGTGTTGGTAGTGTGCAGCTGATTGAGAGCTATGCTGTGCTATGCTATTCTACGCTCTTAATCCCAAGAGATGACGTGCTAAATCCCATGCCAGATATTATCCACAGCCATCTCTGCATGGTGCATGACTTACTCAGATTTTTGTCATACTCATTTTCCAAGGCACTTATCCCATGCTAACAACTCTTTCAGTTGTCCTCTAGCTGCCTCTGGATAAAGTATGTGATACGAGACACAGACCCTGCCAGAAACTCTTAATGTTGATGGTTATAGTTACATGAAGGGTTCATAAAGTCAGAATTTGTAAGTTATGCATAAATTTCCAGACTGTCACAAGGAAGAATAAATATTAAACATCTACTATTTTTCTAGAAGGCATTTTCTTTCAGTAAATATTTTCCATAGCTATCTATCTGGTTTGAGGGAGAAGGAAAGGAAGTTGAAGATTCAAAGCTGTTCTTTTATCCTTCCATCACCTGCCATGAGCAGGGTTAGGTTTTGATCTCATTTATTGCATTGGGAATTTCTGGTGCAATTTCACTGAAGCAGCTCAGCCTTTCCTGCTTTAACAGATTGTGGACACTGGCCAGCAGTATCAGGTTTGAAAATATCAACACTGACCCTCAGGAGTGTCACTTCATCCAGTGGCAGGCACAAAATTGTTATGTGGCAGGCACAAAATTGTTATGTGACAGGCACAAGTGACAGCCCGCCACCACAGGAAGTGGAAAACACCTAATCTTTTTCCTCTGATATAGCATTCAGTATTGGGAGCAAGTTTTTCTTCTTCAGCTCAAAAAAAAAAGCAAACCACAAAGACAACTTGAACACCTGCAACTGCTTTACAAAACGATCAGGCCTAAATAATCAATAAGCACACCTTTTGTGATTTGGTGACTTGTTTTGGTCCCGTCCCGTAATGATTTTGCATCAAAAAATTGCATTTATATGGCACTGAGGTTGAGATTTTGGTAGAAGATGGATGTGATTATCATGAGAGCACATGTAAACTGAAGATTAAAGAAGTGACTTGTTTTATCTGTTTTTTTTTAGAGCACCAAATAATGTAAGTGTATTTTACAGGGATTACAGAATTATCACCTAAGAAAATGAAGGCGAAAGTATCACAACTTAAAATGGTGACTGACTATCACTATGCTATTAGCATTGTTCCCAAATATGCAGTGCTGTCCTCTAGAGGCCATGTTTAATACTAAGTAACCCACAGTTCATTACCTAATAAATTAATTCAGGAATTCATCTTGTGGGAGGGCAAGAATACCTAGCTATATGTGTGTCTAACAGGTAGTCCATATGGCAATAACATCCAAACAAAAGAGTAAACTATCTCATGCTGTCTCTTGAGGAAAAAATGTGCACATCTTGTATGTCTCTGACCCTGCTAGCTCATGCTTGCAGTTCTGCACCAGCTCAGCCACACTCAATTTTTTTCACAATACTTTTGAAAGAGAGTTGGCAGCTGCCAAAAGCAGATGTTTCCCCCTCTTTATTTCTTCCCCCAAACATCCCCATCAAAGTATTTGTGGTGTTTGAGAGGCATGTTGTACACCTGACTTGGAAGCTGGTCTTTCAGAGCTCTCTGCTAGCTTCTCCTTTCTCTAAACAAGCATTTTTTAATTACTGAGTCAAGTTTACTTTGATTTATTGTTGCATATATCTGAACTAACTTCAGTAACTCCTTTGCACTGCTCTGGTGACCTCTGTATCCCTGAAACTGTTGGACATAAATGTAGCAACAGTGTTTGGAGGGAAAGATGACTCAACCCTACTGGAGCTGACTTTGCATCAGAAACACAATGATACCACGACACCATAATAACTTCGCATGTCATCTCCTAACAAATGACAAAGCAGGAATGAAAGATGGACTTAGATGAATAATAGAAGAACATGAGTTGCAAACAGGACTGAGGGGCTGAAATGTCATGTATTTCCCAATAAAGGTTCACCGGACAACATGAAGTGATGGACAGACTGTTACTTGTAGCTGGGAGGAGGAGCTGGAAAACCACACTGTTCCCAAAAAGCTGCAGGTACTTCAGGAAGCTGGAAGAAACAGAAGTGGCTTCTGTAGGGTGGACTGCAATATATGTGGTTCACCTGCTGCCTTTCAGCTCTTTGCCAGCTACAGCCTGATTACTGAGGATGTTTTGTCCCTTCTTACCAGTTAAGCTTCCTTTGCATACCTTTTTTTTTACATTCCTTTTTTTTTTTTTTTTATTGTGGGTGAAGTGCAGCACTTGCCCCAATGTGGCTCAGACTGGCAACAGTCAAACTTCCCCTGGGCTGCTAACCTAGATCTCCTGTCTTTTGATATTCTCTTCTCTGTCAGGAAAAAACTTTCAAGCATTTTAACAGTCAGCAAGAATCTGGAAGCGGGTATCAATTTCCTCCTCTTCCAGTGTCAGAAATTATCATCTGGATGGCATGTTGTCTGTAGAGCTCAAGTTAAATCAAGCAGAAAGTTGGCATTTTTCTCTTCCACTGGACCTGCAGTGAGACACGGTCGGTTAGAGAAACACGTACACTGGATGTACTGATCCTGGGTGAGGCAGCTTGGCTTCACAGGCAGAAGTCTTTGAAGAGGAGGATCCAAAAAGTTATAAATAATTATGATTCATAGTTCTGTGGTTAAGTGAGGGAGGCTCATTGAACGCTGAATGAAAAAGACATGAGAAGTTTCTACGGAGACACTGAAGCTGCCAAAAGGCTGTCTGAAAGCACAGTGCCTCCTGTTCATCCTTTCCCAAAGTCCAGAAGAGGGTACTTTGGACAGATTTCCTGCTGAATAGGACAGCTTGCAGAACGGTGCAGAAACTTGTCTTTGGCGTTGCACAAATAAGAGGGACATGTCTTCTGTGTAAATACTGTTCTCTGGTCTTTGTTTTGACATTTACTCCAGTTTAATCAACTAGGTTTTAAAGCACATTTGCTTTGATTAAATCTGGGATTGGCCTTGCAATAAAGACAGTCTCTCCAGTGGCTCATTTTGGAAACCCCCTGAACAGTGATCGGATATATTTATGATGCCCTTTAGCTGTGTGTTTGATTTCCTTGACATAAAAAGGGGGGGGAGGGAAAAAAAATGGAAAAGCTCCTGACTCTTGAAAGGTTTCTGTGGCTGTTATTGCTGGCCTGCAGCCACACATTCTCTTACATGGTGGATCAAAGACACCAACACTGTGGGAGCTAGTCAATACAATACAGGCACTACTTAAACATATTGCTCAAAACATTCCTTTTTTGTTTTTCTAAAGGGTCACATTCTAGAGACAGTTTATCTTATTACTTCAATGAAATGCAGTAATTTTATGTAGTCTGACATGTCCTTGCATTTTTTTCCTGAGGAAAAAAAAAGCACACTTTGATAACATCCTGAATACGAGTGAATAAAATAACTAAGTACATTATGTTTTATTAACTGCCTTTGTTGTAGTTACATGAAGGTTGCTTTTTTTCTTTGCTCATTCTCAACATTACGGTGTAGAAAGCTGGAGACCACAAAGAGTTAAATAGTAGCCTATGCTGGGTCCTTATTTAGAAGGAAAAGGTAGTTGTTTTGACGTAGGTCTCTTAGCAACTAGAAATTTAGCTCTTTGTTTATTATAAAACACTTCGATTTTGAAGGAAAGAATTTACATTTCTCATTTTAGTTGCTCTCCTTGTCTTCCTCTCCATCTGCCTTGATAGAGCCTAAAACAAAATCATAAAAAAGTTGTTTCCAAATATGAATTACAATATTTTTGAGTGACAAGAAAATTTTAATACTTACTATTGAGAGATTTTTTGTGTTAATGGTAATTTAAAGGATCAGTGCCTACTAGGTCTAGCATTTTCAAAATAAAAAAAAATAATAAAAAAAAAAAAAAGCCTCCATAATTTTGTTTTACTAAAGAAGTTTTACAATTTATGTTTTAGGTGATTTAGGTTTAGTATAAGATGCTACTTTAAGGTATAATTGATAACATTAATGAAAACAAAGTATCTTAGTGCACAAAATTACACAATTAAGATGAAAAATGACAATATTTTCCACTAAGCCTTCAGACAGTTTAGAGTGCTGGCCTGTTTAGGCACCTGATGAAATTTTGTCCTAAACTGAACCATGTGTATTAGCTACTGTACATTCCTGATGCAGTAAAGACTGCCTTTGTGTTTGAAACTTGCATTTTGATAGAAAATTACTATTTCATTTTGCAGAAAAATCCCCTTATATTGACTAATAAAACCAAGAATGTAACTTATGGTTTCTTCTGTTGAGATGAGGTGGTCTAATAATTGTTTCAGCTGAAGGAAGTGAAGGAAAATGTAGTGTGAAAGATAATAACTCATGAAAAAAAAGCACAAAATGTAGAGGCCAAAAATACAGTCTTCATCCATGCTTCTCTGAGGACTCTGATAAGACCAGAGAGTTTTAACTGAAGATGGGGACACAGGGCATGCTCTGCTCTGAGGAAAAACTGTTCTGAGTACACTCAAGTGGTGGGAAAACCGAGAGGAAGAGCATCTCTAGGTGCTCATTCTGCTCTGCCTGGTAGAAAAGGACTTGGGGGCTGAAGGATGAACAGTTGGCTGAATACGAACCAGCAGTGTGTCTGGGTGGCCAAGGCAGCCAACAGCATCTCAGTTTGTATCAGAAATAGCATGGTGAGTAGGATTGTCCCCCTGTACTCGGCACTGGTGAGGCCACACCTTGAATATTGTGTTCCAGTTTTGGGCCCCTCAGTTACAGGAAAGACAGTGAGGTGCTGGAGCGCATCCAGAGAAGGGCAACAAAGTTGGTGAGGAGTCTGGAGAATAAGTCTTATGAGAAGTAGCTGAGGAAACTGGGGTGGTTTAGCCTGGAAAAAAGGAGGCTGAAGAGACCTTATCGCTCTCTACAAAGACCTGAAAGGAGGTTGTAGAGAGGGGTGGGTTCATCTCTTCTCTCAAGTAACAAGTGATAGGACAAGAGGAAATGGCCTTGAATTGCATCAGGGGAGGTTTAGGTTGGATATTAGGAAAGATTTCTTCACAAAAATGATTATCAAGCATTGGAACAGGCTTCCCAGGGAAGTGGTCAAGTCACCATCCCTGGAGATATTTAAAAGATACGTAGATGTGGCACAGGTTAGTGGCAGACTTGGGAGTGCTAGGTTAACAGTTAGACTCAATGATCTTAAAGGTCATTTCCAACCTAAATGACTCTATGTTTCTGTGATTCTATGGTTATTCTGCTTGTCATTCAGTTGTTCATTGTATGGAGAAGGGTGTCTGAGTAATCGCTCCTTCTGCTTTAAATGACTAGACTGTGGGCCCATATTTCAGTAAAGGGGTTAGATCTACCCAGTTTGTGTTTGGGGCCAAAGGAAAGTGGTGGTCCTGTGGTCTAATCTAAACAGAACGATGATCAGCCAGAAGTAGAGATGTCAAGTTCAAGGAAGATTTCAGCTGCCAGTATGGCATTTTTTAAATTAGACAAGTTACACATTTGCATACAATAAAGCTTGTGGTTGTGTATTGTAATTCTGAAAATATTACATCCTAAGGCTTAATAAACTTACCATAAAAATTGTAAACAATGTGAAAACAGTTGATCATCTACTGCAAACTTACAATGCGCATGTGCCTGATCAAGCAAATAGTTACCTGACTAACCATAATTAGCTTCATTACTCGATTAATTTCATACCCTTGATGATGGAAAATTGACACAAGTAGAGTTTTGAGGACTGTTGGTGTTCATTTTGATCTGCTGTTCAGAAACATAAGCCATTAAGAAGAACAATATGCAGACTTATTATTAGAGTTTTTATTTTCATATTTGCTCTTTTTATTATAGGATGTTATGACCATGTTATTAAAACAATTTCATGTGTCTATTAATGAACAATTGAAATTGGTTTATGATTATTATTTTTTTTTACCAGAAAAGGAACATTTAGTAGTAATGCAATTTCTGAAATGTTCATGCAACCTCTATAGAAAACCTATCTCTCCTAAGAAAAAAAGTGAAATTAAAATTGGTTGAAGTTTTTGAATAGATTATGTGGCATTACAGAAATCAATAGATGCCATAATAACAGTTGCATACTGTATTTCTCTCAACACACAAATTCAGAGCTAGATTGTGGAGATAAATTTCTTCTATTTTGCCGTTCATTTACTTATTTCTATGACAAATCAAAGCCTTCCAGAGTTTCCACCTTTCTTGCCTTGCAAAGATTTTTTTTTTTTCCTTGGGTAGTTTAGATACATTGGCTATGAGTCATATTCCTGAAAGCAGAAACATCTGCTGGTACCTTATTTTCCTAATGATATGCCTGAATGAGATCAGGGATATGTGAGTTGATTTGAAAGGTGCAGGGAAGGCTGAAATTCCTAATAAGAGGGGAAAACAGCAACAACATCTTTCTTATGTCCCACTATCTTCTGCTCCAATTCAAAGATTGCTCATGGGATGCTGTAATACTTGGATGATGTCTCCAGTTTTGAAAAATCAGCTTTAGACCATCACCACACAATTCTGGCCATATGTACTGCCATTGATTTTCTTTGCAATTAAATCCTGACACATCTAATATTGTAAGGATTAGACAACCCCAAGGAAAAAAGCAAAATCTTGCTTCCCCAATGAATGTCTGATTAGGTGTTATACTCCTCATTCCTAAATAATTAACCCAATCAGGAAGTTTGTTTGGCACATTCTCTACCTGGCAAGACTGGGTGCTCTAGAAAAGGAAAATGTTATCAGTTTGAGAGACCATGTGACGTAAAAGGAATTAAAAATTAGCCAACAAACATAGATATAGCAAAGCATGAACTCTACCACAACAAAAATCTCAGAGGCATGCGACTAATGCTTCCAGCCATCTGCTCCCCATGACCAGATTTAAAGCTGTTTTGGCTGACAATGTGGTCAGTTAACCTGCTGGCCAGGGTATTTCCAGCCAATGGCAATGACTGGAGGGTGCCACAGGCCAGCCGAGGCGATGCGGGTCTGTCCTGTACCATGGGCAAGAGGATTCCAGCTTTGAGTCCTGAACAGACTCCCAAAAATCATATCCTAGTATTAACATGACAGCAGCTAATGTTTATCTAAGTGTTGTTTTACAGACCATAGGACAGAGTAGCTTTTGCTTGTTGACATTAAACAAAATCTACTCCGACTACATTACTCATTGAGTAAAAAAAGGAAGAGAAATGGTGTAATCTGTTTCCAGTTGCTAAGAGATCTTGGTTCATTATATTCCACCAAAATGTAAATTAAACATGCAATAATGACTCTGACAAATGAAAGTAAAGAATTTTATCTTTTCAATAGTTTTATCATCAGGTATGTCCACATCAGTTTAACCTAATACGCAATTAATTCATTCATATATCTGTGCAACTAATTAATTTGTTTATGCAGTTCTCGCTCTTGTCATCAATAACTTCTGGGACATCTACATCTAGGTTTCTGCTGCTAAAAAGATGAGCTAAATGAAAACTGTGGCGGTTATCAAGCTGTTCATGACAATGACCGATGACCCACCAGTCTGATACAGCAATGAAGACAGAGACACACAGCCTCCACAAGGGAACTTTCATCTCCCAGACACACTGGATTCCAATGCAAGTATGCAGATCTTGTAGGCAGTGCTCATTTAGAGAGGCAACCAAACCCATCTCTGATGTCCTGTCACCTCCTGATGAAAGATGTAGGATTTGATTCTGCTCTGGAAGCTATTTTTCTGCTACTTCTTGTAGAACTGAATGGTTGCCACATTGAGTGCTCCCAGGCATCTTCTTTAGCTTTATCAGCTTTTGGTTGGTGGAAATGTCTGAAATACACAGTTAAAAAGTAAGTTCTTTTAAGTACTTAACTTAAAGTCTTCAAGCTATGCACTTCTCATTTTAAATAAGTTATATACACAATTAAGTGCCATCTTATCACTTTTTACCTTATACTTTATTTGTGAGAATGCCATTACTAGCATTCTGATTTGTTGGATACTTGTAGTTAATTTGAAGTCAGCTGTCAGTCTTCCAGTGAGTTTGATACTGTTTAAAGGGACAGCCTGTGTGTTTCTTCTATGAATACTGTATTTCATCCACACTACGCATTCACCTGAATCATTGCATATTGATTGGTCCCCTAGGTCATAGATGACGCAAGATGTGCTCTCATACAAATAAAATGCCAGACAAATGGGAGAAATCATGGCCTTTCAATCATCCTGATGTAAACAGGGCAAAATTTCCCTCATCATGACTCTGCAGAATTCACACATAAGCTGCTTATCTTTGCAGGAATATGTATGGTCTATAGTACACATGGCTGAAGTGATCCAAAATCTCTCTGTTTAGCATGCGTGTTTACTGAAAATTTCGGTGACTCGTGACTGTCTCTTAACTTTATGAAGTTGATTCTCTTACACTTTCCAGACTAATTATCTGTGAATCCAAGGCAGCTCTTATAGCACAGTCAATCTCATAAGGTAGTGTGCTGCTGTTCACCATTATTTATTCAATTAAAATGTTGAATGCAGAGTCATGCCACTTTAGTGCAACCAGCCATTCTCCTGAAAATCTGTTATCGTTCACTACTTGTTAGTCCCTTCCTGTTCTAAAGAGTTTTAGGGAAAAAAAAAAAAGAAAAGAAAAGATATTTGGCCAAGGAATTATACACGTCCATTAAGATAATAGACAAGATAAGTGAATAATTCACCCAATGAACTCAAGTGTATTACCATAAACTCTCTGGCAAATAGTGACAAATAATACAAATAAACTAAACAGAAAAAATATCTGAACATAGTCTTTCATAGAGGAACTAAAGTTCTGTGGACTCAGAAGTATCTTATTTTATTCCTCCATGAGGAACAAGGAATGTCTCTGACACTATACAATCATAATAACAATCCGAAATGCTTTTAAAATGACAATCAGTTTTTAAACCAACCTGTAAGATAAGTCATTATCTTCCTTTACAGTTGGGTAAACTAAGGCACAGAGGAATTAAATAATGGCTCAGCCTCATCCACAATCATTCCAGTTCTCTTTCCTACATAACAACACAAAGAAAGTAGTTTTATTCCATATTGGCACTTATTATAAACAACCAAAATTGCACGCTTGCTGCAGGTGTAATTTTTAATATGTTCATAAAATTTGACAAAGGACATGATATTCTACATACTGAAATACATTTTGTATTTCGTATGAATCCTCATTCTTATACTTCAAAATACCCTCAGAGCATGAGGGTATTTCTGAGACAGGAAATCTATGCAGCCATACAACCTACAACTTCATGACTGAAAGCATCTTAGTGTACATAATGAGTCTCTCCCAGTCTACGAAACCTCACCCCCATCAGTACTGGTTTGAGGTACACTTAAACTTCATTAACTAGAAATCTGAAAGCCCAGAACACTCTTACAATGCCAGGTTTCATCTAATGACTCTTTCTGACGACCAACCTTACACTGATTTGGGGGAGTTCCTACGACAAAGTGGATTTTCAGAGTTCTAGTCCCTTGCCTCGACCGTGAAAGTTTAGCTAATACTGTAAAATTAGATCAACTTTGTTTTCAGCACCAGGGTGCTTCTGTCTTCTCAGGAGAAAAACTGTGAAAGATGACTGTCATATTTGTAAAGCTCCTTTCTTCTTGTTAATATCTTAAATTACTAGAGCTACATAGTTGAAACCTAGGACGTCTCTGCACCTTCCTATGTCTTTGTTGGTTAATTTTATGAGGAAATACATTCAGTGTCTGATTAACTGGTCATTAATCATTAATCATTCTTCCAGCAATGCATTGCCTCCCCTATTTCATGTGTGATAATCATGTTCTAAATCCCAGTGCAGCTGAAATACAGACAATTTGTAGACATCCGTATAAGTAGAGATACACATGCTAAAGATGAGCCTGTTGTTTATGTGGTAGAACTAGCAATGAGTTATGGCTCCTAAGAAGCAGAACATCATGTTTCTTTCTCCAAAGACTAGGATTGGCACAGACCTTTGTAATATAGGAACCTATTTCTCATTAAATGAAAATGGATAATTTACAGCTTTCCTAATCAGACAGAAAATACCTTGTGTGAAATGCCCCGTATGTGTTAAGATATTATAGATTTGATAGTGTCAATCTATGAACAGGCATAAAAAACATAGTGAGTCAATTCAAAGACTCTATACAGAGAGAGAGAAAAAAACCCAAGAAGCACCGTAAGATAAAACCTTGCTATATGCCCAATTTGGAATGAATAGGATTTTAAATGACAGAAGCTTGAAAAGGCATTTGGAATTCATGAGAGGTTTCAAGAAAAGACTAAACCATATTCTAGCATTAATGTACTAAATTGCAGTTGAAATTTAAGTCAAATTATGGAATTATATTATTTTCATTTGGTTTGTCTTACTAAATGACAGACTTCATCCTACCTTGCTGAAAGTCTTCCTGACACTTGATTCCCTTGGGTGAACCAGAACAGGATTTACAATTCAGCTTAAAGACCATGAAAATTGCTGGCCATTTCTTGTTTAACAGACATATATCACTCATTTCAACTGAAATATTTTTTTTCTGATGTGGAGTTCATTCAAACTGTAAACTCTGTGAAAACAAGAATGGGACATGTTTCATTCAGGCCAAAATAAATGTGGACACAAGCCCACACAAGACACAGGGGCTCCTGGAGAAACCATGCCGGTTCTAAGCCCAACATTGTTCTGATGTTATGAATACTGAAGTTATCTAGTCATCTGCAGAATCTTCAAGTGTGTCCTTACTAGTTCATAAGAGATATTTTCTCCAAACCACCCACAATGATGTTATATGTGGTCCTACTTGCTGGGAGTAGCTTTCATAGCAGAATCTAGAGAGGGTAGGTAAAAAGACTTCTTACCCTTTGAAAATTAGAGTAAATGCATTTGATTTATTTCATGAAGTCTTTTGTCTTACTGCCCTCCACATCAGAAGATGGTTTGAAACCAGACTGCTGTGAGTTAGTTGTTAGCAAAAATGTTCTAAAGGTAAGTGATAAGCATTAATATTGCACACATTAATATTTGTACAAACATTGAGTAGAAAAAGAAGGAGAGAGGAAATAAATTAACTGACATCCAGATCAACTGGTTTTGATCCTGATGAGTTTATGAAATAAATTACAATTCTTCATTTGCAAGATTATTTAAGATCAATCTTTCTGGACATAATTACCATGTGATTAATATGAATAAACTAAGCAGAAGAACAGACATGATAATTTCCTTTCATTCTATTACATGGATGATCATTGTTTCAGTGTCAAACAAAATTAAGCTTTGGCCTTAAAAAACTATGTAGCAATCTTAGGATGCATTTAGGATGATAATTTTACGGCGTTTGTTTGGCTGATGGTTCATTTCTAAATAATGTCATGTGCATCTTTAATATCTTCTGAAAACCTCGATGACAAATATCGACACTAGGCTGTGCTTTAATACTGTCAGATTTTTAATTTCAGAAAGTGTAAACATTGCCAAGTTTTGAAGGTCTGAACCAAGGATACTGACATAATTTTCAAAGGCATGGGTAATACCTCAGCACCTCCCTTCAACATAAAACCCAGAGGTCTGACACAAGCAAACCTCTCTATGATCCCCTTCATGCATAACAATTCCACCACACATCCTTCCTGATTATTCCTGAATCCACATGCCGAATTGCGTTTTGCATATGAGGTCCGAGTGATGTATTTTATTGCTGATACTCTTTCACCTGTATTTAGTTCCAGTGACATGGAAAACACTGCAGCCAATTGTCCTTATTACAGTCCCTGTGTATTTCTCCCCAGTGCACTTGCACAGGGGGAAGATGTGAGTGTGGAGTGTACTTAACAGCCAGGCTGAATGGCTCTGTAATGTAGCTTCAGCATGGCATAAATTAAGCTGTCATTTTTTTGGCAGCAAGTGCAGAGAGGCGATTTTCCTGTACTGTAACATTTGAAACAACAATTTTCTGGCTCCAGTAAGTAACTGACAGTTCTGTGTGATACATGCTCAACGTTTGTGCTTCAGGGGCTGCAGCTGGAAAAAACCTTCGGGGTAAGGTATTGTCTTTATTAGCAAACCGAGCTTGCAGTAGCAGAACACTAACGTTTCCTAACTCTGTTCAAAGAGCCTGCCACTCCTGCCCTCAAAAATTGTATTTAAAATTGACTAGGTTCCATCAAAGTATTTAACTGCGTTGCTTCTATGCAAAATGCTATTTTTGATAATGACTTCAGACCTATTTTCATTAGGAAGATTGCTTACCCAGAGAGAGCTGGCCACCGGCATTTTATTGGCGACGTGTACCAAGATGATGGCTTGAAGGACAGCCAGGTTTGGAAATGATCTTGGAATGCTTGCCTAGATTCAGGCTGGTGAAGAAGGAGGATGCGGCTAGGGTGCTGACAGTCCTGGGAAAGGAGGGAAGCAACTTTTCCAGCACACCACTGGCAGGGGACTCTGAACATAACCCTGCCATAAGCCACGAGGGAAGCCTCCCTTTGCTGTCTGGCTGGATCTAAGGGTATGCCAGGTCATTTCACAGAGGCGAGGGGAAGAAGGACCTGCAGGAGTGAAAAGTAATTTTATTAAATGTATTAATTTTGCAGAGTTCTCTCATTTCAGAAGAGCAGTCCACTTTGGTATCACTTTTTTTGAAGGATCCAGAGACACAGTCTGCTTTTCTGGTCCAACAGCGAAATCAGGGGAATTACACTAGATTTGCAGTTGTACAAGTCAAGATAGGAATCAGCTCAGTGTATTACACAGTCACTTTTCTATCATTGCTAAAAAACACTTGCAGTGTTCCTTAAGCATTCAGATATTTTGACACCAGTATATACCTTCATTACCTCCAGCCTGAACTACTGCCATTCCTGCTAACAGGGGCCCTGGCAGCCTCTGTTAGCAGACTTCACCACACACTGCCAGTCACTCATTGTTGTCCATTTCAAATATTTTGGTCATAAAGTTCACATTTTTAAGTCATTCCTTCAACACCTAAGTTCATGCTGGCACTGATTTTGAGATCTGACTCTTAAATTAAGTCAAAACCTGCATGACAATCCACATTCTTTCATTGTCCCTCCTGATCTCCATTTTCTCAAAATTACTTGGATGGCCAGCTTTCACTGGAACAAAAGCTTTCTAGGAGTGCTTTGGGAAGGTTTGGCTTCAGTAGCTGAATGCATGGGAGATTTCAGTTTTGCCTGTTTGGATCCAAAGAGGAAGAAGAAAGAGAGAATATGTTCATCAATGAGCTCGATTTATGGGATCGCTGCTGACAAGGAACAAAAATTGGCTTCTCTGATTTTCAAATGAGATCTAAATGCACCGCTGCCTTAGCAGGTTTGCCATTGTTCACGTTTGTGTTTGGCTGTGTGTTAAGTTTAAGACGCAGTAATATGAGTTGACGCCTGACTTTTATTGTAGAAGCACTCAGTCTTATTGATATAATTAGGGGGCTGTAAGCATTTTCATTACAGACTCCGATTTAGGAAGTTTAAAACTCAGCCATAAAAATCACATTTGATTAAGTCTTGGCAGACGTGGTGTTTTCCAAGATTTCACTTTTAAAATCTTACCTTTTTGAGGGATTTCCTTCTCTTTAATTGGTTATCTCAAAATGATAATTATCCAGGAGATTTTATGAGCGTTAATAATAATGACTGTTAAAGGGCAGAGCTATATGCTTGTTACACAGTCATCATGGAGGACAGGAGACATTGTCTTCTCCCATGCCTTTAGCCAAACCAAGACTATGCTTTAGCATTAAAGCTAAAAAAAAGCACAGCTTTAGCTTTAGCTTTAGCTGCTTTCCTTTTTCCCTATTTTTGCTTTTTGAGATGTATTCCATGTCCAGTAAAACTCACAAAACTAGACAGGGACCACTTCCAGGTGGAGAAAACTTTTGCTGCTCTGAATTACAAAAGGTTTGGTGAATCAAGGCGCTATGAGTCACCTACTTGTTTTTTGTTTCAGGAGAGAATGTGATCTGTGAGTTTTGGTCTCTTAAATTCTGATAAACTGTCTATGACTGGTTATATTCTCTGTGGCTGAAAAAACTATTTTTCCATAAGGTGTAAGACTTGCTATTCCCTCTCCCATAAAAAGTTAAATTTCTTAGGTTACTATTATCATCACCTCTGCGCAGCCAAAAAAAAAAGCCAAGCCATTTTGTTATATTTAGGAGAGTAGGGCTTCTACAGTGAGCCCAAAACTGTACAGAGCGAGGCCCCAGCTGCATACATGTAGCACTGCCCCGGTCTGGTCTGAAAGAGCAGTGACCATGTGGATGCAGGGTCAATAGCTGTCTCCACGGTGACTATCCCTCATTTAAAGTTAGTTAAGTATACTCCCAGGTACTGTGGGCAAGATTGAAATGTATACATAGCAAGTACCTATATTTTTATGAGGGGTTTTTGAACAAGAACCTAAACTTATTTCCTCAGTAATATGCAACCCTCTTATACAATCACATGTGCAATAACAACGGTACCTACGATACAGGAGTGCACATCACTATGATTTTAAAAATGGTGGTTTGCTGACAGCATGAGGAGCTCACCACCTCAATCGTTGTGTCATTTCCTTTGCCTTCATTTCAAGCAGAGCTGGTGTTAAATCGAAGTGCTTCCAAATTCAGGTTCTAGAATGAGCTGCACGATATAAGAATGGCTGGATTTCGTGCTTAATGGGGTTTTAGGTTAATCAAATAGGCAGGAACTTACATAATTTTAATGAATGAGAGGTGCTTTTCTCCAAATCCATCAAGGGAACTGCCAGTTACATACATTGCACACATACACACGCTTCCCCTTCCAAAAGAAAAGTATGGATGATGCACACAGAAATATAATTAATATGGAAACTTAGACTCCGGCAATGTAAGCTTTGTATTCCAATGTATCAACTGTAGCTTTACTTAAGCCTACAGTGCAAACTAATATTTACTCTTGCCTCTGAGAGATAAACAAAATCTGTTTGCCAGATCTAGCATATCAGATTACGCTGCTGCAGTTTTTATGTGAAGTCTTAATACAATTCTGTTTAATATAGTCTTCTATTTTTTCATAGCTCCGAATCTCAAGAACTGTATTTCCAAAAAGTCCTGTTGTGCATCTATTTGATTATTCTATTGTCTTTTAACTGGTCTCTCAACCCCAGGAGTATGAAGTACGCTGGTTTTAAGCTCAATTGCCAAGTATCTGCTATTTTCCTCCGTATGATCAGCACTGCTGGGTTTTAGTATTACCATGCTTTGTCAATGTTAATGTAATGGCAAATGATGAAGATGCCCTTTGGCAGGAAACATTGCTAGCCCTTAATAATAAACAATTTCTGCACCTCAAATTGCTGCTATACATGAGCAAGTTTAGTCAACCCCTGAAGAGAACCTGTACCTTCTCATTACAGGGCAGCAGTAGTGAGAAAGCAATTCACCAAGCCATAGGGTTGGCAATCACCCATATTTTCTGCTATGAGTAAATAACTCCAATTGATTTAATCATAAAAGAATAACAGGAAAACTACATTGATTTCCAAATCCCTAATGTGAACATCAGAATATATTGACTAAGTTGCATGTGAAAAGGTTGTATCCATCTGTATGAACTGAAGAAATATCAATATTTGATCATTACTCTTAACAAAAAAATATGACAATTTGCAGTCATCTCAAAATGGACTGAAGAAGCATTATGCAGAGCTATGATTCAGCCTACAAGTGTGAAAGTGATAATGCTTTGTAGTATTCATAGGCTAAGAAGACAAAAATCCATATTTTCAGGCAAATGCAGCTCCTATTAATTGTAATAGGCTACTTACCTACATAATCCTATAGAACTAGTAAATAATACAGCATTGTTTTTACTAAAGAAATCAACTAGCAATAAAAGACTCACTGTTAGACCTGCAACTGTGCTCACCACACCATGTGATCAGTGATAGCCAAACCAAACTGTGTCAAAAAAGGCAAAATAAAAATATAACTCTTTTTTTAAAAAAAACTAATATTTTCCCTCTGAACATGCCAAAAATATGATATTGCAGCTCGTATAATAACCTAAGTTGCTCTTAAATTACAGTGAAAGACTCAGGATCAAAATTTGTTTAAAAACGTTATGAGATTCCCTGTACTAACAACTTCCATGGAGGTGTTTAAGACCGGGTTGTGAATCAGGGAAGAAACAACCGGCAAAAAAGTCACTCAAGCTGTTTGGCACATAAACCCAGATATGGGACAGACAAGTTTTGAGAAATTAAGACTGCAAAGTTATTTAAATAGGCTGAATATGTATCCAAGTCCAAATATTTGAAAAATTGCAATCTCAATTAGAACTCAGATTTGAAGCCCTTAAAATCACTGTGAAGGTTCTCCCTGAGTTCATTGACTTCGAATTCCATTGAAAAAACAACATGAAATATAAAATGCAGGATACAACATGATGATTATTTTTTAGCTGTAGCATTGCAGGTACCTGTTGTACACCGTGCCATTCTTAAAACTGATGAGATGCACAACTTTGCATACAGAGATATGCAAAACATCTGGGTTTTATTAACTCTTTCAAGTATAATTGACTGGTCTATTCATGAATAGGAGAAGATTTTCTTTAATCACAGCTTTGTAGGAGACAAAATGAGCGTTGTGCCAGTTATCAGTGTTCAAATTGCAATCGTGCTTGTGGTGGCAGTGTAGCAACACAACGTTCTCTGCTAGATGTGGGTGGGTGTGCAACGTGCAATAGAATGGTCAATTGATTGTACCTTACTTGGGAGTAACCTATTCACTTTTTTGAATATTTTTTACAGAAAATGTTTGTGATTGTTATATGAAATATTATAAACATTGCCTTTAATGCATTTAACAGACACTGAAAGACCTGTAAACCCAAAAAATCTCTGTTATTCTGTATAGGTGAGAAAAATCTTGTTTCGGTGCTGTTCAATATTCTATATGTAGATAGCCTAGAGCAACACAAAATTATTGTATTAATTTTGATGAAAAATCACAACTTAAAAGACACATTTGATATGCTAATCTGTCATATTTAGATGTAAGAATTAAATAGAGTTTTTAATTGATGGGAAGTATGTATAGTTACTTTGCTATGGCGACACTGATCTTAGGAAGCCAAAGCCTTTACTGTTTTATCTGGTTACTTGAAGGGAACCATCCATGGCAAATCCAGTTTTGGTCCTTCATCCCTGATATTTGTCTGAGTTTGGAGCAGCGTCTCATGACAGGCAAGTCATGACAATCTTCCACTGGTCATTTGAGAGGTAACAGCTTTCTCTCTCTATTACTTTGTCTCTAACTTCCAATATAGCTTTCTGTACTATGTCTTGAGGTGGTTGCATCCTCAGTTGGATGATATTTATTAGATGGACTAGTATTTATGTATTTTAGTTCTCATTTAAATATCAGAATAAACCTAGATTGTGAAAAACATAGAAAGGAGACAAATTTTCAACCTTCGATAGTGAAACCAAAAATTTGGATCATTGAGTTATTTCCCAGGTTCTCTGCTGGGACTCAGCTGGCAGAGATGGAGAATTTAAAATGAAAAAGACCTGCTGAACCACTTATTTCTTGTCTTGAAAGTGGAACTCTCCAGAAGCACAGCAAAGTGCTTTGTCCAGCTAGGATCCCTACTTAGGTGAGGTGCAAAAATTACAGAGAAAAGTGGTACAGTCAGCAGCACTGTGGAGCTGTCATGTTTTCTGGGAAACACAGATAGTTGCACATGACCCTCAGTAAGAGTCTGCAGCTGAACTGGGGGGAGTTGGCTGTGTAAGGCACCTAGGTGCTCTGCGATACGAACCTACCTCTGCTAGAAATAACGACTGCAATTATTTACTCTCCATGTTTCCTAATGGATTTCTGCGTTGGAAATACAGTAGCTCCTACATGTGCCCAGAAATCACGGCAGAAGAAAAACATTTCAGCTGAAATCACTCACTCAGAGTGATTCCAGAGAAAGTCACTGCAGATGTTTGTCAAAGTTTGGCCGGAGCGTTAGGATCATAACAATTCATGGATGTTCCCCTGGTCAGTGCCATGGTATGAGAGTGCCTTGCAGTTGTCTAGTGACTTACAACATTAAATCACACTGTTGATTAATTATCTACTGAAAGGGCAAATGCTGTCCACTGAAGCACCAATTGGTTTTTGAAAATCCATAGCAACAAAACAGAGAATAATTAAAAATCTGTCTGATGTCATATCTGACTGCCATCTTGCAGCAGCACTGATTTAAAATTACAAGCTTCTTCAGAAAAAGTACAATTGTGAGATAAGATTTACCACAGACCTCTGTTGTAATTGGTACAGTGTATGATCACATACCAACTGCTTTTGGAAGTGGTGTTTATAGTATACCAGCTTCAAATCCCTTTAATATTGGGAAACTGCTGCTCCAGAGTCCTTTAACATTTATAAATGAAAAATGCTTGGTAATGCAGTTTGATTGATTGGTTACCGGATCCAAATTCAAATATTTGAAAAACAAAGCTACTTACTTACATTTAAGTGCCACAAAGCTGTTATATATCTAGTTAAATAAAAGCAATAAAGAATCCTAGAAAACCCTAACACTAATTTCCCTGTTTGTTGCACCATTTTAGCACTGTCATAAACCTGTGATAGCTTTAACAGAAGTACAATCTACAGAGGATATTTTATTTCCAAGGTTGAAATAGAAAAGGCAGAAGAGGCAGAGCAGAGTAAGTTTTCTTTTTTCTTTTTTTTTCCCCCTCATTAGATATTCTGAAATATTGGATCATTAATGCATTTCACATCGCCTTTTTTATTGAAGCTATTTTGGCAGCTGGGACACCTCACATTTATTTCTTGGACTCTGGCTGTGGGAGCTAGAGCAGCAGACTGCCGACAGGACTCATTGCTGTGTCTCCGAGCCAGTCTTTCCCACATCCTGATGTTCATCTTTTTCCAAATGAGAATTTGCTTTTTAATTAACAGGCAAACAAACAAAGAAAGAGGCTGTTTGTTCTAGAACAAGGAGCGCCTGTTGGTCAGCATCCTAGGACAGCTGGTGCAGGGTGGAGAGAAGGAAGAATTTAATATGGAATTGAGTTTGCTTTCAGATATCCATCTCTCAGAGAGTCCCTCCACAAGACAAGTGGCCACACCAGAGCCTGGGGTCTCACCTGGGGGAGCCTCCTGACTTTTCGTTACAGGTTTTTGGCAGCATTTCCCACAGTGGCGTGGAAACCCCAACCTCTCCAGCGACCTGCTGCCTTGCTGGGTAGGACACGTCTCCTTAGGTAACCTGAAGATACTTCCCCTACCAGGCAACTTCTTCCCATGGTGAAGTGGCCAGTCTAAGAGCAGCGCTAGCATGCTGAACAGAAACCCTTTGCAGTCCAACTTGTGAGTGAGCAGAATACCTTAGAAAACTGCCAGGAGGTACAACTCTGAGCCAATTATTGACCTACACAGGACTGTTTCTTGCCCCACAGCATTGCAGCCATGTGGAGCCCCCAGAAAAAATGCAATAGCCAAAAGCAGTGTGAAACTGCATAAACTACTACTCTCAACAGCTGAACCCAAAAAATTCTCTAGGATTGTGCCAATAGCACCTGATGTCCCAGGTAGTGACATCATCCAGGGCCAGTAAAAAAATGTGGTTTACATCCAATTCAGAATTTCAGTGTTCTGTTTTCAATACTCAGTGAAAAGTTCACTCTAGGAATTTCACCTTCCCATTAGGACATCTACTCTAATCCATTTAAGTGCGGCTCAGGGTCTCTTCTGGAAGGCATTGTGTATGTGGAATGAAACACCATCGTGCTTGAATAAAGACATCATGTTTAAATTAAATTCCAATGTGGTTCACTGTGCACAGATTTGAAACAGTTAAACTGATTAATTAATAAACAGTGAAACTGATTCATTAATAAAGTTGCCCTTCCACAGCATTCACTCTTCGGTGCAGTCTTGTGCTCCTGTTACCTCTCTGAAAACACCTATTTTGCTCAGAAAAGTGGGATGTAATTTTATAGAATCATAGAATCATAGAATGGTTAGAGTTGGAAGGGACCTTAAAGATCATTGAGTTCCAACCCTACAGCAGGGACACCTCCCACTAGATCAGATTTTCACCAGTTGCACTTACTGTATAGGTGATAAATGGTCACTTGTTCCCCCAGGAGCGTGTTAGCTGTGAATTACCAGCACGCTGCAACGACAAAGAAGCACTTGCTCAGGAGGCAGTAGTGCAGACTGGAAAGGCTGAACTATCACCGGTATGGTCTACTGCTACACAGGGTTTTTCTCAGCACTACCCGCCTGTCTTACCTCTTTGTATCCCACTCTGGCACAGCAGTGTCGGCAGAGATGGTGAGTGATGTAAACGTGACCTCGAATTTTGTAATTTTAAATACATTGGCACACTTACATTTATACGGTCTTGCAGTGTCAAAGCTTTAAAGACATTTAGTCTATAATAGATTTTCTCACAATTCAAATAAGCTAAACCAGTATAAAATACCTCAAAGCTGGCATAACGGCGTCTATACTACCAGTCTTGATACAACATTTCCAAAAAAAAATTATTTATGCCAGCACAAGATCTCTGCATTCCCAGGCCTTATTTTGCTCGAACACATGACTTTGAGGGCAGGATATTGTTTGAAGAACTGCAGTGCGCTGAAAAACCAATGCCAAGCTCAAAACAGGAGAGAGGAGGAAAATAAACATGAAACGTGTGTGTGGTTTCCACAAGTGGTAACAGTTTGGAGAAGCAATCTTTAGCAGACTTATTATTAGCTGGTAGGCTATTGAATAGCATCTCCTTACACAAGCCATTTCAATGGCTCTTAAAACAAGTGAAAAACCAAAAAAAGCAGTGGAAAAACCACTCGGTTTACAAAGGTTTTAAGGGCAGATTTTTGCTGCACTAGTCATAATTGTGAGTAACTGCAAATGTAAGATAATTCATCTGGATAATCATCATTTGGAGGGGAAAAAAAAGTGTTAGTCTGTGTAAACGCGATTTACACGTTTTCCTTCGCTTTCTTTCTGTCCTACGTTCAGTTCTCTGTGAAAGGCAATACAACCTAAGTGCTTGCCTAGCACAGCTATTTTAAAACAACTCAGATGGAGTAGAGGCTCTTTAACTTAAGAGGTGAGTGACTGGATCCCATTTTGTTTAGTTAATCAAACTGCTTTTCTTACTACAAGCTGTCTTCCCAAGTTGTAAAAATTCATTCACAGTAGGGAACGCAATGGCCTCACCTGTCTTTAATTTATGCGGTGTTTTAAATCAGGCCATCATTGCAGGTGTGGCCAGGCTTTTGTTGAGGATTCTCAAAAAAATAAGAAAAAAAAAAAAGAAAAAAAATTCTGATCTACCTGCTTGAATCTGTCAAGACCCCATTTGTATGCACGAGGCTAATGTGCTAGAAATAAAAGCCGCAACCTGTCAAATAAACTCCTGCACCTGTATGAAGCAGTTAAATTGCTCCATCTACTATTATTCTCAGAGATCAAAGGGCCCTCACTGTGAGGGGCTCTGAAGAAATAAAGAAAATGATAGACCTACTTGTCCTTGAGCTAAAAAAGAAGGGGTGGGGGGAAAGAAAGAAAAGTACACTAGTTCAACTACCTGAAGGAGCTTTTGTTTGGCATGGGCACAACATGAACTCATTCTTTCACATTAAGACCCAAGAGGAAGAAATTCATTCACCCTTATTATAGTGACGTAGCTGTGGCATTGATGTGTTTTTAACCTTGAATAATTGTTGTCTCTAAAGCTCCAAACAAGTTTTATCCTGTCCACAGGTCAGTTTTGTTACAAAGGCCAATTAGTGGAGCTACCTTAGCCTGCAGCAAAAAGCCAAGTAATGGTGGGGCATGCCCCATCCAGAGGTGATGAATAGCCTGTAGAGCTATAATTTGAGAAGGGGGGAGGGGGGCTTTGAAGCATTTACCTTACATGGAACTCCATTGTCACTGCAGGCTGTTTGATCTTTAAATAATTTACTTAATGATCTCACCATGGGAGCAATTGGCAGAGCAAGATTAGGTTGTAAGGGCCTAATGGACATGGGAAAACTTAAAATTACTAGAAGAGAGGTATGTACAGAACTGATTTTTTTTTCTGTGTAGATTCATGATTTATATGGGGAGGGGGGGAAACTATAAATTATAGTATTTGCTTGATGTGTTCTGGCAGAGGAAACAAGAAGAAATTCTGCGTTTGGTGAATGTTTCAGGGAATTTTAATCCTTACTCTTTTAATCTTTGTGGTTTTGTTTTGCTTTTCCTTAAAAAAAGGCAACCCAGGGAAATTATTGTTTTATAATAGATTAATAGGTCAGCAATAAAAACGTTTGGCCACTGTGAATAGGCTGTTGTTAAAAGGTCATGGTTAGCATAATGTTTCATTTTTGATAAATAAAGGGTTGGAAAGTCTGGGGCTGAAGCTTGTGAATAGGAAACGTGTAGCATGACCCCTTTTATTCAGTAAATATTGTAAAATATGAATTATTAGCTCATTTTGTAATCACCCATGAAAACCATGCACCATTTTGTAGATACAGGATTTGGGATATTTTACAGTATTTTGAAGATATAACGTTAGTCACCAAGGTACCCTTTAATTACTTGCAGATAACAATTGTTGCATTCCTCTTATATTACACTCATTTGCATAGGGAATGGCAAAAAAATATAAAAGAAAAGTTAATTAGACCTATGGAAGAATTGTAGAGGTTTTAATAAAGATCACTATATAAACATTTAGCATCTGCCTTTGTAGATGGACACCTTCATGTGAAACTAAAAGCATCAGGAAGAGTTTGAGACAAAGGTAACTTGTGAGGAGGCCCAAAACCAGACAAAACCCAAATACCCCTGCAATTTTTCAAACATATTGAAAAGAAGCAACATTTTCTGCAATAATTTTTGCAATAGGAAGGTTCTACTGGGGAAGAGTGGGAGTGTTTCAATGATATAAAGCTGTTGCCTGATGCAGCTCATTGGCACATGCCTTCACTGCAGATCTTACCTGCGCCCTTTCCAGTGTTTAATTAAAACTGTGGACTTTGTGGTAGTAACTCTGGAAGCTTGTTATTGGAAAAATGTTAAAACCTCAAGATGTAAGAAGCCAAGAACAAGTCTGATAGTCCCTGTCTGTCTGCTTCTACCATGAGAGCTTTGACATTATGAACTTCTTCATCAACTTGTTGATTGATCCTTCATTTTTGTTGAATTTTGGATGAAGAACAGTCTGACAAAGTGATTGACAGTGCAAGAGACGGCAACAACAGTGAAAGCACAGGAGCTGGAACAGGTTTGTCAGAACAATCCTGCCCCTAAACTGGAAGCATTTCAGATGGGTATGGAGGAGAAGAAAAAAATCCTGGAATCAGTGCCACAGCTGAGTAAGTGAGAAAAGTAGTGTCTGTTACATTTTGAAGGAAATGACAGCCTTGGTGGAATTGTACTGTAGATTCTTGACTTCAGTCACTGACAATGGAAAACACACGGTATTTAGGGGTGTTTTTTTAACCTATTTTACCAATACTTTTTTAAGTTGCAGACTCAGCTGATGGTCCAAACATATAAATTTTACAGTCTCCTCTTCTATACCATTCATTACACGTTTGATATAAGATACAGTCCAAGCTAGAGGCAAAAAATACAGCTAGAATTAACAATTAAAGTAATATTTAATAGGTTAATACTAATGACTCATTATAAAACTGGAATTATGAGTTTAGCAAATATGATAATATATTTTTAAAATTCACTTATGCATTTCTAAAGTATTTAAATTATGTATGGTGTTATGTTAAATTTCTTAAGGTGCTGTGATGCATCAAGAATACTGTTACCTCAGTGATCCCTGTCCCACTCTCCCGAGTACACCACCATACTTTTCCTTGTTATAAAACTAAATAAATGTTAAATACTTCTGAAGTATTTTGAGCAGTAATGGATAGGTGTCCTGAGTTGAAAGTAGGAAGAAATAAAGGATTTGTATCCTAAACAAAAGGAGTAGTCCAAGAAAAAATTTTTTCTGCCTCATATGAGACCATGAGAATGGTTAGAATTTATATTGGATGCAAGTAGACAAAAACATCACCACTTAGTGCTTCTGCGACATGAACACAAAGTCACGAATACCAACCAAATATGTTCTTTCATTGTCAGAAGTAAAAGCAGAAAGGGAATAAAAGGGAGAGAGCAAATCAGCTAGAGTGCCCAAGGGATATCCAAACACTGAGGGAGCAAGAGTGAGGGGAGGAGGATGCTGGCCAGGTGTTGTGTTTTTGAGAGCAAGGAAATTGTACTGCAGCACAAATGCTATCTCCACCCGCCCTGAGCTGGCACAGTTCACTTGCAGATATATAGATACCTTGGAAACAGTTGAAGAAAGCAGATGACTGTTCCATACAGATTTTATTTGTTGCTGGACTTATAAGAAAGTAGCAGAAGTGCTTGGGAAGAACAGATACCTTCCAGCAGAGCGCACTATCGAACGGTCCATAGAGTATCTCAGCTTTGGGAAGGCACCCAAGAGCATGATACATAGAAAACATGTGCATCAAACCTCTCTCTGCTGCACTGGATCTATGAACAATTTCTGGTGGTTAAACTCTCCTTGAAATCATAGAATCATAGAATGGTTTGGGTTGGAAGGGAACTTAAAGATCATCAAGTTCCAACCTCCCTTGCAGGGATGCCTCTCACTGGACCAGGTTGCTCAAAGCCCCATCCATCCTGGCCTTGAACATCTCCAGGGATGGGATCACAGGAAAGAATTTCTTCCTCGCCACCATTCCAGGAAAGAATTTCTTCCTAATATCTAATCTAAATATCCCCTCTCTCAGTCTAAAACCATTTAAATACTCCCCCTCCCTGGCAAAAGCAGAAACTGCTGGTAGGCATGGCTTAAACAATGACTCAGATCTCTCTTTTCCACGTCAGTCTGGCACTTTCCTGTAGGGTCACCTGCAGGCAGTATAAATGAAAGTATTCAGAGGACTATCCTGTTTCAGTGAAGGAGCTGGTAACCAGGAGAGCAGAAGTTCTCCTGCAGTAGCAGGTTTTGTGCAGGAAAACTCTGAACAAGCTTACACCTTTCAATTTCTCTTTTTTTCCATCCCCATTTTGTGACGTCTGACTAGGCACAATGGAGGACTTGAGTCTGTATCTACCCTAGGTATAAACACAGCACACAAATCTGTGGAAGCTACAGAGATCAAAATTTCAGTTACTTTTTATTGTTAATGCAAAAGAAAGATGAAAAAGATCAGAATCAAAAAAATGCTTTTGGAGAATACGCTTTTTAACCTGTCCATTCACTGACATTCCAAGAATTTCCAATTAATATGGACAATCAGGAAGAGTCTTTTGTTTTTCTCCTCCTAGGGAAATTATTGAATGTTGGCACATTACTTGAGTATATATATGTATATGCGTACACACACATACATACATATATATATACACACACACACCTGGAAAGTAAAAATAAAAGGCTGAAGGATCACAATATATGGGGATTCTGGGTAAACAGAGAGACTTGTTGATACAAGTCTGGGATACCAACTCAGACATGCATAAACTGGTAAAGTCTTCTTGAAGCAAGTTGGAGTTTTGCAAACTTGGAGTTGGGTGACACTTTATTCAGTTTAGCTAATGAGGTGTTTGCTTATGTGCAAAAAAAAATGTATTCACTGTAAACTACCTCTTTAAATAGTTGTGTGGTTTTTAGTAATAATGACAGGCATCACCAGACAACCTTCATGACTAATATCCTCTGCATTTTGAAAGAAGGCAGTCTGGTAAACTTGACAAACACTAGCAAACCCCTGTAGCATACCTGGGGTGGAAGATTTCCTCCAGGGGTAAAAAAGGTAGATCAGACTCAATAGATCAGCCACCATTTGGCCTCTTCACTGAATCTGCCAATTAGTGCAGAGCATTATGGCATGTTTGTGTTGTGGCAGCTACAGAAAGAGATCTGCCAAACTCATTCTATACAGAATCCCAAACATCCATTAGATGCAAGATGCTTTTTATCCTGATGAGTTGGCTTTGGTTCAAACTAATGGCCAACTGATGAGAAAGTTCATTAACTCTGAAGCATTCAGTCCCTCAGGAGGTGTAAACTAAAAAGTGGGGTCCTACAGATATACACAACATAGCAAAAATGATGTTAAAATATTTAAATTACAAAGCCAAACACTTTAATGGTAGGGAATGGGAGAATTAAATTTACTCCTCAAATTTTTGTGTTGTCTCCTTTTGCACATGCACTATAATGCAGTCTTTAATTACAGTCTGTCATTTCTATTTTTTCCCACATGTATTGGAAGGCTGCAAATCCTCTGAAACAGCCTCTTCCATTGAATGTGATAAGCAAATGAGACAGAGCTCTGTCTTATTAAAGATCCATGTTCTTCCACTACTGGGTATCTGGCTTAAGATGTCAGTGTGATAGACACTGCGTGAAAGCCAAAGACATGCAGATGTGTAGAAAGTCATGACTTCCATTAAAATGAAAGGTATTTACTGCAGACTTGCACAGGTAGAAAAAGAAAGTCCATGAATGTAAGGTTTTTTTTCTCTTTCCCTTCACATCTTCTAACTGTTTACTACCAGATGCTGAGGAGCACTTGCTTAAGTCCACTTGCTTTTCGGTCGTGCTTCTTCAGTGCTGTATGCCTATTTATTTTGGTGTGTAACTGTTAGGTGGGTCCAAGAGAATATAGAGAAAAAAGAAACCTAAAAACAACCACTCCTTTTGGAAACCCTTTTCTTTATCTACTGTGTGTCTTAAGGTATTCAAGAGTCTAAAAGTCAGATATGTTGTAATCTCACATAGGGAGTCTAGTGGTCCCAGAAAGATGTCTGAGTTTCCCCCCACAGCCAGAGTTAAAGAGGCCAGACCTTGTGGAATTCAAATCCTTGGGAGGCTCAGAGGTACAGAAATAAACATTTGGCTAATCTGGAACAATTATTAAGATGTGCAAAAAAATTATTCATTGTTATGTAAGCCTTTTCTTCACCTTGTAAGTGTACTTGTGTAAGCAAAGGTGTATGCATGTAGATATGCAGGAGCATAACGTAGAGCAAGATGGTGCTATACAAAATGACACAACTCCTGGGAATTCATGGCAGCTACAAGCTCAATGTGCTTTTTCTTCTTAAACTGTCAGAAGTAACATGGCATACATGGAATTATCCATCCATAGCTGCTATGTGTAATGTAACAACAAGAAAAGGTTGTAAATAAAACTCTCTTTACAGACAGCAGATTGCAATGCTCTGCCTACTCTCTGCTGTGCCTCTGCTTTGCATTATGAGGGTGTTTGAGGGCTTGAACAAAGCATCACTGAGTTAGGAAACTCTCTTTGGTCAACAAATGCTCCCCAGCCTTAATGAACTGGTTCTTTAGTGCTAGATTCAAGAGAAAATAAAGAAATCCTTCCTACTCAGTTGCAGATGTAGGTGTCAAGTGCTATTTATCCATAATACAAAGAGGGTGTGCACATTCTCCGGGCACGGGCAACACAGCAGACAGCATCTGTGCATTCAAGCTGCAGGAAACGGCAAAGAAAAGTGAAATGAAAAAAGAAGAGGAGGTCATCAAGACACTTGGCTGCCCTAAGCCACCCCACAGCCTCCCTGCAGTTTAGGGGCTGCCTCTCCCAGGTCCAGATCAGCCCACTTCTCTGTCCCTGGAGATGCAAACTCTACATGTGCATATCTAGACTCCTAAAATTAACTGAAATACAGACTTGACTGCTCACTTCGTAGTCCTTCTCAGCCAAGCAAGTGTGCTGTTCTTTGACCTTTGGCTGGTTTTCATCTCTACTTTAATTTCTATACATTCTCTGCCATATGATTAAACCATATTTTCATGTTTCTTGATCAAAAAGAAAAAAGGTATAGTCCTGAAAGTCACCACAAAGTCACCCCTGAAAGTCACCACAAAGTCACTTTGTAAGCTTTAAGGGATGTTTGTAGAGTTTAACAAGGAAAGATGAATAGTTTTGGAAATCAAAGACAACTTCCCCTTTCTTTCATTAAAGTCTAATAAAAAATGATATGAATTTCATGAAGTGTGAAATACCAGATGTTTTTAAATTCAGGTTTATTTATATTTGCCAATTGTCTACCAGGAAGTTAGTAACTTCTGGGTTTGATTTCTCAGAAATTATTTTTATATTAAAAAATATTTCTCAAGATATTTTTTTAGGCTAAATAAATACTACATAGATTAGTAAGGCAAGCATTTGTGGGTGGGCGCTGTTAGGCATAATAGTATCCTGACCTGCAGAAAGTATGATAATGCTGCACCATTTTCTTCTTTCCGTCCTGATTTGATTTGAGCCCATGTGAGGCTGATTTTGTAGAGCTCATAATTTTTTACATCTTTCTGTCTTTTGCTTCCCTCTAGAATCCCACACAATGATTTTTTTTCCTTCATCTTGTTCAGTGTAAGAGATAAAACACCTGAAGTGTTGTCGGATTTGCATCGGCTTCACCGTGCCTGTTAAATCTGTTTAATACTGACCTAAGAAGTGGCACAGTGTGGGATGTACCCTCTTGTGGGCAAAGAGAATTTGACAGGTTTCTCTGGTATGTGCAGACTCCAGCTTCAACTGGACCCTCTTCGTGAACAAAAAATATCCTATTCAGGGCTCAAGACAGCATTTTCAAACTTTGGTGTCTAAAACTGTTCTTTTGTGGAGCATAAGTTGAGGAAACCATACAAGACCTTAAGAGCTGTGATGCACAGCACTTCAAGAGCTGAGATTTGCAGAGTTACTAGGCTACTGGCGAAAAAGCTTTCAGATTGCCATTTTATGGGAAGACACTTGTATGGTAAGGGATGTTTGGCTAGGCATTAGCCAGGGGGATGAATCTGCTAAGGAGGCTTCAGCTCCTCTGTTTTTCCTGTCTCCCACTTGCGATACCTTGACTGCACTTTTTAGTGCCACAGCCCCATGGGGAGCTCATCAGCCCACTAGCCAGCTTTCTGTATAACTCTGGATCTGCAGATGAGAACAGGATGGCTACAGTTGGGTAGTTTGGTGTTTTTTCTCTGCTGGGTCTGTTGCACATTCAGCCCCAATCCTATTGTACAGTGTCCCAACCCTACTGTATAGAGTCCATATTCCATTGGGTAGAGTCCTCATCCCATCACATAGAATGATGCTGCTGCACAGAGACCCCATCTCGCAGTGTAGAGCCCCATCCTCATCTCATAGAGTCCTGATCTCATCACTTAACACCAGGCAGGAAAGTGCTCTCTGTCCTGTGATTCACTGTCTCCTGGTGGGTGAGAGGCTGTGCAATTCCCATGAAGGTCCTACCTGAAATCTCTCATCACTTGGAGAATGAAAGGGTAAGCAAGTCTTTTTATACCACATGGTAACACCAGGTTCTGAAAAGTTGCCAAGTAGCATTTGCCTTGAACAGCAGAATCTTTAAATGTTATATGTTATGCTCCAACATGGGTTTACCGAACACTGTGTTGTATACAAAAAAAATACTGTACTTTTTATATTATTACATTACAAAAAATAGGCAATTTAAATTTATACAAGGAAACACAGGGCAAAGATAGATAGCAAAGTATAATTATATTTTACAGATTCTAATAATCTCCTCCCTAGATTAAATCATGCAATTAATACTATTTCCATAAATTTTCTTTAATTTGCACTGGAGCTGCTTATCATTTTATTTTTAAGCTGCTAAATTCTATGATCTTAAACTACTCATCCCTCCTTGATTGAAGGTACCTTTTAACACATGAAAATATTTAGCTTCATTTCACGGTCTTTGTACTAAACCTAAGAGAAATAGCTATGGAATATTGATGATGTTTGATTAAACACAGCTATACATTTTTTTCATTAATTTAAATTTATACTGACATTATCTTGATTGAACTGAAGTATCAACCTAAATAAAAACAACTCCATTAAAGGATTTTTATTTGAACTAAGCATCAATAATATAAGATCTATACATTTCAGTTCCTTCTCTATGCTGCTAACATAGCTAAAATCTCACAGAATCACAGAGTGGATGACACTAAAAGGATGACGCATGGAGATCATCAGTCCAATGCCCTGCTCAGAGCAGAGTCAGCCAAAGTAAGTTGACAAGGAACATGCTCAGTTGGGTTTTGAATATCATATTTGAAGGATGGAGACTCCACAGCCTCTTTGGGCAACATATTCCAGTATTCAATCACACTCACAGTAATTTTTTTTTATCTGGGCTTAAATTTATTTCTAATTATTTTTTCTTATAAAGAATGGAAATAGCACATTAGCATCAATTTTATAAAGCGATGGCAACACTCAAATATAAACATGTTAGGAAATGCAGGTACTTAAATAACGCAGACTTGTTCAGCATTATTAAATAAGAAGCTTTGTGAAAAATTGGACTGTAGGGATCTCGGTTTGGACATGCAAAACTAGAGACTTTATCCTACACAAATATCTTTCTAGCCCTATTTCTCTTTAGTATAACAGAAAAAAAGTCAGTTTGCCTTACAGGAGCACTAGCAGATAAATTTATTGTCATTTGTGAAGCACTCAAATGTCACAGTGAGGAGTACAATAAAAAAGAAAAACAGGGAAATATTAACAATTCACAATTTAGAGGAAGGAGTTCAATAAATGTGTCATAAGGCCACATGCTGAATAGAGGCGAAATATAATTTTGAATAGTGGCTGGTTAAGTGGTCATTGTCCATCCTGCGTCCTGAAAGAGGCAGAAGGACAATGGCAAACGCAATGTATGATCATATCATCAGTGACTGTATTTTAGCATAGAAATTAAGGTGGCCCAACAAAGGATTACACAAGAACCACCTAACTTTAAATGTTTAACTTGGCAGCCTTGACATATGGAGTAATATTTACTCTGTGTATGTTAGTACATACTAATATAACATGATTCTTTAAAAAACTGCCATTAATAAAAAAAAATAAAATAACAGGATCATGTTAATAAACTCTAATCTTTCTATGTGCCTGTGATTTTTTTAGGAAATGTTAGGTTTAGAGGCGTTTTATTTTCTGCTCTGCATTGTGAATCTGATGTCATTTAAATACATAAAAGGCCTATTGTTCTGTCATTTATGCCCCGTGCACTTCTGCTTTTAGCATGATTAAACAAAAGAGACACATACCAAAGCTTTCTCGTTTGAATAATGTAACATCAATATTTTACATCTTGGGCTGCATTTCAATTTTTTCCTCAGCAAGGTGAACGCTTGAAAAGGAAGCAACCATTGCTTGCAAAGTGTCAATTAAGTTACATTCTCCTCTTTTCCAAAAGAGATATGTGTCTCAAAAAATACACGTTATTGAGTAGTTGGCATTCTGTTGTAAACCGCTTTGTCAGCTGATGTTCTTATTCTCCAGTAGCATAAAGCAAGCAATAATGTATTTACATAGCAATCCCATTCTTAGCATTTTCAGTATGTTTTTTCAAAGGATGGATTGTGTTTTTACCTTCAGTGAGAGCAGCAGCACTTTGGATGGATGTTCCTGAGTGGACCAGAAGCACAGCACGCCATAGGGAGTGGAGGGGTTTAGTGGCATCTTACAGTCCATTCTCATGTTAGGGCTGGATTCAGCTGTGGAGCTGATAGCTTTTGGTTCTTCAGTTCCTGGGAGTTAATATGCTTTAGATCTTCAATAAGAGCACCATTTAGGTCCTTCTGTCTTCCTTAAGTGAGACTGGCTTCTTGTATGTAGAAGTGTTTTTATCCTAATGACCATTCTGACATCCATTTCACCAAGTGACCCAACCCCTCCACCTTAGCAAGAGCTTCTTCAGAGCAGCACACACCTCCCTTGTGCTCTGCTAGTTACCTTTGGAGGAGATGCTTCAATGAATTCATCTGGCCCCCCAAAGCCAGCATCTGTGGCTGGGTCTGCCTCTGCATCATTTCCACCAGGTGGTGTCTCCTGTGCCCCCACAAATAAAACATACCTTTCCTTATGCACAGCAGAACCTGATAGGAGGTACCCTATAATATAACAACATTTTGCCATTGTTTTGCCTCAAAAGCCTGCAAGGTACCTAGTGCCACAGCATTGGGCGACATTTCTCACATCTTTGCAAACTGACTTGAAAACAAGAAATCTTCTTGTATCCTCTCACACAGCATTAATTACTTACACCTCTATTTTATAGTTCTTTTCCAGGATAGTGAAATAATGCTATTCTGTATGTTGGATCATTTCTCCAACCTATGCTAGTACTCTGTAGAAAGTTGATTGTGATTTCCAACACTCTTTTGAAAGCAAAGACTATGACACCTAAGTGACAAACCGGTGCTTGTTTGTCAAAGCTTAAAAATAAGAAAGCAAAACTCACAAGATGTCAACAGAGTTAACAGGGACAAAAACTGGATAGGTTCTAACTTTGTAAGAAGCAATTAAGTCAATTTTGTTAACACAGTATTTGCAACACTTACCTCTATCATAAAGCACCTAAAATTTGCGACTGAACAGGCTTGTTATTAATATTTAGCATTTAAGATTTCATATTTAGCATTTTAGTGTTCAGCATTTAATATTTAATATTTAGACTTTGTTACTCAGACACATTTACTCTTTACACCAGAGACCATAACTCTGATTTCTGACACGTATATAAACCAACTCCCATTTACTTCAGCAGGAATCATTTTTGCAGGAATCCATGGGCATAATATAGTGCAAGCATGAAGCTTCTGAAAGCAAGATAAATTAAAGTATGGACTTTCAAAACGTGCATCTCAGTTTAGCTCAGGACCAGTCAGTGCTGTAGGATTATAGGACACATATAATCACTTTTTAGAAAGGTTCACAGAATACCATAAGGACTCATGAAATTCCCTTTCATTGTCCAAGATAAACAGCTTTCCCCTCTCCTTTTTTTGCCCCCTCTTTCTTAATGCATGCAGTTAACAGTAAAATGGAGACAAATACACAAATATAAAATATATGTAAGTATGCCAAATTTGTCTGCTCTGCCTACCTGTCAACGGGCATTATCTTGATAAATATGTATATATACCACAGACTGTATTTTATTACAGTTGGTTCTATTGTCAAAGTCTTTTGCATTACACAGTCAGAAATCCTTGAAGTTAAATGTCCAGTCTTTTGAAACTTAGAATAAAAGATGTTTAAATACTTTTCCATTTATTGAAGTGTTTTAACACCTCTCATATTACTCAGAGAAATGAATTGCTTGAGAATGAGGTTAATGCTCTACAAAAAACCTGCTTTTTAAAACCCTATAAGAGGGGTCAAAGACCAGGAAATGCTCTCACTATAATTCTCATTTTCAGCTGAATTGGCCATGGCAACTGCACTAAGAATGCAAGTTTGAATTTCATTATGTTCCAGAAACCTGTAACTTTGCATTATAATGACTCGCGATAACAGAAGGAAATTGCAAGCATTTTTGCTGTAGCATACTTTAATTTATAATTTAATAAAGTAGTATTTTAAGTTAAGTAGTTACTTTCAAATACAACAAAAAAATGTTCATTTGATAGCTACTAAATGCATCCTTTTACATTTTACCTGTAAAATGCTCTGTGTTTGGTGACAGGTTAAATGTATACTATACACAGGGAGCCAACGTTTGTCTTTGTAATACCACAGCAGCCACAGCAATTTTAGCAGCATTCTTATTATTTTAAGCCGTCTCCATTGTCTTCTAAAGACCATAATTAGAAGCTGAAAACTTAAAGCAACCAAACTCAACAAGCTCTCATTATGAACAAAATATTCTACTGCTGCTCAACAAGTGACCGAATGTAGCCCAACATGATCATGCATTTTTCCTCAATTATGTCTCTACAGATCCAATATTAAGTCATTTCTCAAACAAAACTTTCATTAATTGCAGTGGAAGTTTTGCCTGAGTGATGCTGTGGCACTGTTTTATTAGGTAAAATTCCTTTTGTTTATTTACAACTATTCACTACAAGAGCGAGTTTTTTAGTATCATAGAATCACAGAACCATCATGGTTGGAAAGGACCTCTGAGATTGAGTCCAACCATACACACACAAAAACCCCCTACAATCTTGGTCAAGAGAGCATGCCCTGAAGCATCACGTCTACACATTTCTTAAATACCCCCAGGGATGGTGACTCAACCACCTCTCTGGGTAGGCTGTTCTAGTGCCTGACCACTCTTTCAGTGAAGTAATTCTTCCTAACGTCCAGCCTAAACCTCCCCTGCTGCAACTTCAGACCATTTCCTCTGGTCAATTACAACGGTTTTCAAGAACACACTTAGTTTCCCGAGGAGATGACAAGGGACCACATCTTTAGTTAAGACTGTTGCCTTACAAGCAGCATAAGCAACTCACTGAAAAGCACTAAGTTAGTGCTCAGGAGTGGGAGTATGAGAGTGAGATGACACCTTGCACTTGTGCGGAGCAAAATTAAGTAGCTTTGACATGCTTGGAGATGCTGAGACTTCCCAAGTGCATACGTAGTATCAGTAGTGCTATGGGCAGATCCGTTTGTACAACTACTTTTAGCTGAATCGTGGTTTAACATACCTGTTAAATTTCAAAGTGTGTGGCAGGGAAGTTTCAAAGGCTGAGCTTTCCCCCTGAGAAATGCAACCATCGCTACGCAGCTGCTCCTCTAACCACAAGCTCAGAATAGCCTTCTGCTATTTCCAGCTCAGTGCAATGTTCCGAAGTCTTCCTCCGGCTGGAACACTCCCAGGTTCTTGCAGCTGGTCTGCAGCAACATATTATCTCAGCCAGACAAATGACAGTGAGAGAAGCAGAACTTAATTTCACCTGGAAACACTGCAAACAAGTTATATGTTTACTGAGTTTAGCTGGGATTTGTAGCAGGTGTGTTGTGCAAGCAATAGAAAGTGGAGTGGGCTGGATCTGCAGAGTTTTGATGGGATGAAGTGCCGTGTCAAACCATGCCCTCCATCCCACATGCCCAGGATCAATTATAGCTTCCAGTCACATCACCACCAGTGACATGCTTCATTGAGAACGTGTATCCTGTCAACATGCATCCTTCCCCAGCATATCCTTCCCCAGACTAATAGTTATACCAACAGTTTGCATGCCCAGGAGCTGAAGGAGGTAAATGTGATTGACTTTTCTGTCAAATGTGGCCTCTATCAGGGGCACACCAGGTAAAACTGGAAAATTGGGCTGGCACTAACACACCCAACCAGGTACTCCCTCTCAGGGACCTGCTATTCCCTCCTGGAGGTGTGGGTTCAGAGAACTTCCCGATAATGAGAAGCAAAAAAGGTACATTTCAACCTGACACATTCCTGTTCTCCTGGTGAGATCCAGTGAGATTTATAGGCAAAAGGTAGAGAAAACAGTGCCCCTCATCTCCCTGGTACAAATCACATACACTATCTGAAAATAATGAAGGCCTAGTCCTCCTGCTCTTATTTGAAGGTGTTAAAATGGCCTGGAGTATGTGATTCTAGCCACAGAACCTCCTCCAAAAAGCAGCTACAGGCAAAGAGAAGTATGTGCTGTGTGGGGATTTTTTTTTTCCGGGAAAGATTGAGGTTTATACAATTTATGACTGCTTAGCCAAAGCTGTATCTAGGGAATCAAGAGGTGTGAAACTAACCTTCTCTATCCCTAAGGGGCATTTATGCAGCCCAAGAGATGCTTCCTTCTTGGGGAGAGATGATTTCTGGCAAGACACTCTTCAGAAGAGCCTCACATCACTGAAACAGGCTCCTGCTGTGGCACAGAGCTTCTTCTCTTGTGTTCAGGGTACTCTGGCAGCAGCAGTGATTTGTTAACCTTTGAGGAGATTAGCCTAATGGCCAACACAGGGCAAAACATATTGGTACACAGAACAGTGTCTGGTACAGAGAATCAGCTGAAATTTGTATGTGGCCCAGTAACGTTGAAAATGAGTTAGAGCTTCAGAGCTTCTGGATGGTCTTTTTCTTATTTATACATTAAAGTTACAAATATCAATATCACTTAAAACTATATTAACACAGTTTGCCAGTTCTTGGAGATTTTCAGGGGGGGGAAAAAAAGGAAATTTCAGCAAATCTTGGACAATCTGGTTCTCATTTATAAAAGCTCATTAAACACTCACGCTTTCAATTGTCATTGTGACATTTTGCACAAGATCAGGCAATACCTTCCTTTCACTTTTTCTTTCAAAGTAACTTTATCCCTTGGAAAGAGAACAGAAACAGAAGTAGTAAAGCTGATGTTAGTGCTATTCTCTCTTTGGCTCGACCTCCGAGAATGTCAGTGAGAATGATAAAGAATTGTGAATGCACATGAAACTGTGAAAAAGGCAGCAAACACAGTACCTTGGCATTTTCCATGGGAAACTCTAAGCAGATGTGTCTACCGGGTTTCTGATTTGCAGCCAACCGCTGGCCTTGTGTGTTTGTTAAGTGCTGGAAAGGGAAAAAAAAAACAAGCCGGAGAATCAAAGGCAGAAAGATATTCTGTAAAGTGGCAATATCGAAAAGCCTGATGTTGTAAATGTTCAGAGTTTGGAGTTCCCTTTGAAGTGACATGGAATGCGTATGATACCTGCCTATTCATTTAGCCACTGATAAGGTCCTAATTAGCACAGCACTCCGAGCATGTCCCATTTAGTGAAGTATAGAAATAACCACATCACTTCCTTCCTTCACAGCTGTAAGAGAAACAGCTTTTGGAGTTTTTATTTTTTGTCAATATATGCATTTCATGTACTCGTAAATACCTTGCTACAAAAAGAAAAAAGAAAAAAACAACAAAAAGTAGTCATGGAAAGTAAATCTGCTCTTACTCCTGGGAAGTGGTGTATTTGGCAGTCATTTGGATCAAGCAAGGGAATGAGTTCTGTGGTTTTAGGTCAAGCTCCACTTACAAACTCTGGCCTGCAGGCTAAGACTCTTCTCAGTTCAGTGCAACGTAGCTGTCACAGTGAGTCATGAATGCTTCTCCTTTTAGGATCAGGTGATCAGACCCTTAAATCCTAAAAATTACTTCAATGGAAATGTTCCAATGTACAGGAGAAGTGCCTCCTGAAAGCAAAACTGCAGGATCAGGCCCTTCAATTTTAAAAAATGGCATTTAATACGGACAGACAAAGGCATCGGAGAAGAACACACTGACTCTCTGTATACCTGGAGGAGGGATAGTAGTACAAAACAAGCTTTTCTTTAACCACAACGGCAATCTTCTAACAGCAGCACCCACTCAAAAGCATAGAACTCAGAGGTTGATAATCATCTTTCAGTTCAGGTTATTGCATGCAATTTTTCACATTCATTCAGTTTTCTTCATACAGCTCTTAGTAAAGTAACTCCCTTAACAATAAAAGCTTTTATGGCAGCCCATTACACAGGAGAACTAACCACTCCTAGTTTTTTTATTGGCTTCTTGGAATATTTATAGCAGTCTTTGTTCTCTTTGCAAGTTTATGCATCTGGGTGTGTATGGAGATTTTTCTTTTTTTTTTTTCTCTTTTTTTTTCGGCAATTGGGTACAACAGTGAAGTACATATATTTTTACATTTGTAAGGTTTTCAAGTTTTATATTTGTTTTTCTCTAAGGCAACATTCAACCTGCTCCTCATTGTTTAGCACTTGAACATTCAATGATGGAGAATTTTCATTCCAAGTTGTCTGATAAAAACTTTATTTGCCACCGTGTTACTTCTTCCCAATAAACTGGTTACACTGTACATCTGGAGATGTCTCGATATTTGGCTCCATGCTAATGAAGGAAAGAGTTTTCTTGGAGTCTAAAGGAACAAATTAAATTTCCACTTCAGTAGTTTGATAGAAAAATCACGCGCTAACATAAAAGATTGGCGTTCTTGTTGGAATCTCCTCAGCAGTGACTCAAACTGTCACAATGGTTTATTTTTGCCCAGCATTTTGGCCCCAAAATAGTCCTAAACTTTTGATATAGCTTACATAGAAGAAAAAAATGGCCCCAAAAAGGAATATCTTTGAATATCTCCATTATCATTTTCAAAATTTTTCATTTAGATTTGTATTCTGTCTTTCATAAGTAACAACCTTTTGGTGTTTATACCATCTTCACAAAACTCATATTGAATATTGGAATAGATGGAGGAATTCAAGATATCGGTATGGCTTTTCTTTACTTTCTAGTATAAACAAAGAAGAAATTGTACAAACTGGAGTGATGGAACTGTTAAAATCAAAAGGAGAAATCACTTCTCACTTCTCATTTACAGTTCAGAAAATAATTGTTGTGCTAAGAGCTAAGGCAATGCAAATAATAAATAATAATAGTAATCATCTAGTAAATACCTTATTGAATTTATTATATACTTACTGAATAAATAATAAATAATTGAAGTGATCCCTTTCTTTTTGGTCATAAAGATTAGAAAGCTATGCATTATTAAAGGAAAATAAAGACACAAATTGCTGATATGAAGTTAGGGTTTTGTAGTGTTCTTAATAAACACAAGAATGTAGTAATAAATGTATTTTCCACAGTATCCTTCACAGAGATGTATTCCTCTGGAGATACGCTGCCACTGGAATGCCACTCGGTAGGTGGAATCTTAATTTTCACTAGTAACACCAAGCAAGACATTTGGGCCTTGATAAGATATAAGCTACATTTTACTGTGTTGATCTGGGGTAACTTCTTTCAATGGCTTTATTGGGTGGGTATATCCTTCCACCTGTGGGGCTATAAACATGCCTCATTCCACTGTGGAGACTGGTGGGTTTTTATACAGGAATAGTGATCGCTTTGTTATCGCTAAATTCAGATTTGGGAAGACTCACTGGCTCAGTCAGGGCAGTCCTTCCCTCCTAGAGATGAAGGTCACAGGCCATTTCTTGGTCTCCTCCTCTCCCTCACATCTTGTGTTTCCTGGGAAGGGACATCAGCCTTTTCAGTGACACTCTTCATCTCTTACAAGCCAGGGAAGAGCCCAGCTCTGCCCATGGGAGTCTGATTTGTGGGTCAGGTCTAGTGGTTACTTCCTGACATGCTGCTGACCTTAGGGAAAGATGTCCTGGGACTCTCTGAGTTGGTTCCAGCATGTGCGGGGGTGGAATTCAGAGGAAATGGAGTGAGCATGGACTGAGTACCCTCATTGGCGTACTCCACCCTTCAGAAATCCGCATCTCTTGTGGAAAGCTTCTTGTCCCTGTTTTGACATAAAAATCACTTAGGCAGGGTTCAACCAAACCTCATCATTGCAAGACAGTGGCTGCCCCTCAGCTGTCAGAAACCGTGCAGAGCAGAACAAGCTTTAGTGATGTAAGTCACCTCTTTGGGGTGGCTTATGTCCTCATCTCCGACTGTGCTTGCAAACTACTACTGGCTTTTGTCTTCAAGACCATTGGAGTTGCTGGCACATCATATCTGTTTCACCATGTCTAACTGGAGAGAAAGGTGTGGTATGTGAAAAGAAGCCCAGAAAAACCCACAGTCATCATCTCTCCCATAGGGCGAATCCTGTCTCTGCTCTGCTCCAGCAAACACAGAAGATTTCACACTGTTGTACAGACAGATGACAGACCTTACTGAAAACAATCTGCCTGTTAGGTCTTACAGGAACCTGGCAATGTGATACATTGCATATGAGGAGTCAGCGCCCATGTGAAGAAGCTGGAAAGATGTCAGCAAGATATAGTTGATACTGGGGAGAAAAAAAATGTAGAGAGTATGGTGAACCATTTCTTCTCTGGATAAAATACCATGTCAGGTCCTTCATCCCATTGTTTAAGAACTTTACCAGGTCAGCCTCCAGCTGTGCTTATCCAGGACAATGTAGCTCAGAGAGGAACTGATGAAGCACTTCTGCAAGAGTATGGGACAGAATGTTGACAAGTTACAGTGTGGCTTTTGGGTAAGATGAGGCAGTGCAGACTTTCCACCACCATCAAAGTGGGGGGTGACATGGAAAATGAGAACCAAAAAACCAGATTGTCTTATTCAGGCTTTCCCATTAGTAGGACTGATGGATTATGACTTTTGGGAAGGATACAGAGGGACTCCATGAAGTCCCTCAGCGTCACTCATTTGATGAAGTTTTGGTAGAAAATGTTTGGATCCTATGGTGGTGGTGGTTGTAAAGAGAAGTCATGAAACCCAAACCTGACAGGAGATTAAATTGACTTTGGGAGAATACCTACCTTGCTTAACCCAACACACATTTTCAGCAGCCTGAAAGAACCCTATAAACAAAACCTTACTTTGGATATCATTATACAGATTAACTAGAGGCATTTTGGGGCTGCCATTGCACTACTCCTTATGTATCCAGCTAAACATTTCTAAAAAAGGTTTTGACTCCTTCTAGTTTGAATTAAAATTTCTAGAAATTCAGAATGCTAATATAGAGTAGAATTCAACAAGCTTTGCAAACTGCCTAAAATTATACTATAAATATTATTTAGACATATTTGTAGGTTTCTGCATAATAAATCTATGAAAACAATAGCAAAATACTGTTTTGTTCCTTCAAACGTTTTTAATTTTCAACGTGCCATTGCATTTTTGGATTGAAGTGAAACACAGAGACGTGTTTAAAGGAAGCATAATTGGACTTGTTTGAAATTATTTCTTTGAGAGTTGAAAGAATGAAAAGTCAAAGAATGCATTAGAAGTCAGAGTCAGAAGGAAGTCAGGGAACACATAACCTTTCAAGATTTTTAAAACGCGAGGTATAAATAATGTTTGTTTCCTGGTAAATAGCAATCATATGCATAAAATGGGAATGAGCTGCAGAAATAAATAAATAAAGAGAAAGTCTATTCAAGTGAAATCCTAGGAACTTTAATGTTGTGGAACACTGTTGGACTGCTTCAGTTTCACAAGCGCTTTATCTTGGCTGAAAGGTGAAATTAGCAGCTTTCTCAAAACCCTAGGAAGCTATTGTGTCAATGCTACAAGCTGGAGACCACTGTTTGATGCCAGTGCCACCGGTTTAGATGAGCACTGCAATCAGGAGTATTAAAAGTGAGTTGGTGAATTGTGTTGCATGAGGCAACGGAGCTGCTCACAGACAAAAGAGGTGAATGGGGTTTTATAGACGTCTATAGGAATATAATAATGTCAAATATGCCAAACGATGCAGCTGAATTCAGCAAAATTAAAGCAACTAGGCTGGGAAATAAGCTGGGGAGAAAGGGGAGATGAGGGGAGGACATCTGGATAAAAGAATTAATTCAAAAAATTAATTGTAAAATTCTGACACGGCTGGACAACTCTGAAATATTAATACTCGGAGAAATAGCATATTAAATGTGTCTCTCAGAAGCTGCTGCTCATAGTTTTCTCCACTTTAACAGGACACTGGTTAGTTTCTAACCTGTCAAGGTATTGCTTTAATTTGGGGAGGAGATTACCTCACCGCTTATTTTACCAGCAAGAAAACAGATAGTAATTTACCCCATCTGGTCACTTTGTTTTCTGTCTTTGGTTGGTTGCTGGTTGTTTGGGGTTGGGTTTTGGTTTTTTTTTGTGTTTCTGTTTTTGTTTTTGGTTTGCTTTTTTTTTTATTTTGTTTCTATTGTTGTTTTTCAAATATCAGAAAAGTATATTCAGAAAATTTATAATGTAGGAGCAGAGTGTGTCTTTGTTGCATTCGTGTCAGTCTAAAGTAACTTTGCTTACAGATAGTTACTCTGTTTTTCAGGTCATTTATAACTTCATGCCTGTTTGTTTTCTGACACAGAACAGCTAAAAGATTCTGTGTAAAGGAGTTGAAAAGCCTGTGTTGGAATAATTATATTTTTGCTATTGTGTAAAGGCGTAGAGGTATCATATTCTAAAGATCATTATCAGAAATGATGAGAAATAATATAATCTTTCTGCTGTGTGATGAGGTTTATGAGAATATCCCTAGACAATTCATTAGTTTTAAACTGACATGAAAATCAATTAATTTTAATAGGGAATAACAGATTATGTGTTTAATAATTCATCTAATTTCACGAGGCAAAGTGAATTAGACAATGCAATGTAAATCTAATAGCAGTTGTAACCACATAATTTGACTGTTTGTCAAGAGCAAAGCATAGTGAAATGATCAAGAATTACACAGAGAGAAAAACATTAATTGTGTGTAAACTGAGTGACAGTTTCTTGTAACCCTAAAAGCCTCTGAGTTCAGTGTAATTATTTCTATTAGATCTTTCCCTAAAATTGTCCTGTAGCATTAATTATGTATTCATATTAAGCAGACAAATTCATAAATAATACAAAGTAACTTTTCTGTTCTTGCAATTTAGAGATACCTTTCAATTGCCAGGGATTTTATAGAGTGAAACTATGTGAAAATTATTTTACAGTCTGCATTAATTAACGAATAATGACCCTGAGAGCAGGCATTTCTGCCTGTTAATGACCAGCTGGAAGAGTTGAGGACCTGACTTCGAGCAGGGGGCCCTTAACCTGGGCGGTCATTAACGCTGGGGAAATGCCCGACCCCCAGGTCACTGTTGCTGTTAATCGAAGCCATGATAATTGTTATGGTTTGTGGTGGTTTTTTTGGAATTTTTTTTCCATGCACAGAGAGCAGGCATGTGCTTTCCATCTGAGTGGCATTAATTTCAGATTAAGGGAAGCCACAAAGCAGGCAAGGACCAAAGTGAAGTCATCTGGCAGATGCCAGAAACGCGGCAAAGTCATGGCAGTCTCTTATATGTCACACACCACATGATCATGCTAGTACACAACCATTAGATAAAGGGATAGCCCTTGTATATGTCTGAAAATATACATGTTGAAATTCAAGTTGCCATGGATACAGGTTTGTCTTTAGAGCAATGGTCCCTGCCTACTGGATAATGACACCGGTAGCCTATAGCATCAAGGAGCATCACACTTTTGTGTGTTAATAGAAAAAAAAAATTAGAAAAAAAAAAAAAAGTCAGAAAGACTCAAAGTGCTTTGCTTCTTGCAACAAAATAGATTAGAAACATAACTTTGCAGGTGATTTTTCCTGTTTAAAATCTGAGGAAAAGTCTTGTTAGTGTAATTACAGCCAGAAAATGTGGCCTGACCTATAGCAGGTGCACTCCCATCCCTATTACCTATGGCAGCAGTTGGGATTTGAGGCGCACAGACCAGCACAGGAGGTGAAGCAGCAGCCAGGGCAGGATATGAAAATCCAGCAGGCAGTGGTGCTAAAGGGTTGGAAGATGTCGATTTTCCCTATGCGCTATCAAAAACAGCGAAAAACTTCAACTCACCTTTGAGGAAAGGTCCAGCTGCTAGTTTCGGCACACTGAACAGAAAGATGGAAGAAGCAGGGCTTGGATATCATCCTGGAATGGAAGATCCAGACAGGAGAGAACAATATTCACATCCAGAGCTTCCTTGCCATTTCCTAGGAAGGCAAGATACCATCTCGTGTGAGTCCTCTCCTCTACATCCACTTCTCTTGTCCCAGCAGCACTGGCCTGTGTAGGAAAGAGAGACCTTTACCCTGTGTTTGCCCCTTGGGAGACATGCACTGCCACAAAACCTTACTTTTGTGCCTTGAATTAAAGGGAGAAAGCAAGCCTTAAATTCTCAGCCTTCTGCTGATTCCCTTGGATCTGAAGAACCAAGAGAAGAAGCAAAACAGGAGCCTCTTTGCCTGTATGTGCCCCATGGCACTGTTTCGATGTCTAGACCCTATTAGTTGTATGGGAGGAAGCACAACACAAAGCTGAAAGAGAGAAGAGATGCACACACATAGGATGAACAAAGAAGAGGAGGTAAATAGGGGTCATATCAATGTGTGTGTGTGGGGTTGATGCAGTTTCTTGCATGCAGCGACTTAAAATGGTGACACCAGGTGCAGTAACTCTTGTCTGAGGCTTTCCGTGGTAGCTGTTTGCGAAATATTAGTCTCACAAAAACTTTCATACTTGGCTTTTAAAAATTAGCTTGATGTTCCCGGAACACCTATTGTCCAAAATATGCTTATCATCCAACTGATGCTTTCGGTTCAGGAAAGTCCCTTCAAAAGTGACCGCAGCAGGGAAGACTTCCAGGTTAGGTAGGACTTCCAGCACCAAGGTCCCATCTATGAGCTTCTAGCACAGGTCTGCTGCGTGCCAAGGGTGTAGTATCCCAGTTGATACAAAGAACTGATTTTCTGTTTCCCTATATAAGAATTCTGGGAGACTTCAACAAAAATGAGCATTAGCAAAAAATAGAGGAATATAAATGTGTTGTTAAAAAGGTTCCTCTGCTGGCTTTGAAACTAAACGCTGTTTACTGATCTGTCATGTACTGCGGTGAGCTAACTAATAACACATGTGTTCGAACTATGCCTGGCACTGTTTCAGAAACAATTTGTCTTAGCTAACTGAATGCACTGAAGCAACTTTGTTATCAAGTGCTCAGTATTTGCATGGTTCTGGTATTCTTTCCCAAGTCTGCTAGTAAAACAAAAAAATTGCTAAAAAGAAAATCGTTAATATTTAGGTTGACTGTGTCAAAAGCAGACATAGGAGATTTGGGAATTGGAAATACTTTACATTTCAAGAAGCCATAAATTCAAGCCCCAAGATTTTCATTAGAAAGGCAAAAAAAAAATAAATTGATAATTAGTGTTTCATTTCAGTCCTTACAGCCTTTATGCCTTTAATCATTCTAAAACCTAGCACTAGGGTACATACAGAAAATCTGAGTAAATTGTCTGAGAGTCCTTAAGGAATTTAAAATAAATGCTTAAATGAATCTCTCATTACAGGCGTGCAACAAATGCCAAGATGTATTCATAGTGATGCGCCCAATTAAGTTTAGAAGAGTTGCATGAGGTCAGTTTCAGCAGATTCCTATTGATTCTCCTAGTTAATAAAGAGTTAAAGGATGAAGTGAGTTTTTAAAAAATATAAGTGCTTTAAAGGTGCTAGAAAGGAAAAGCAGAGTACTAAGTGGTCATGTGGCTAGTGCCATTCATCTTGGTAGTGACTATCTGTCAAAAGTGGCAAGAGCCCCTGTTAACAGCCCTGACCTGTGCTGTAATGAAGGGAGAGTGCACAGCAAAGTGTCCATTATCAGGCAGTTGGGAGCAGTAAATTGGTGCAGTTTGCCTCAATCTTGCAGCAAGTTGAGATGTAAGATAGGTGGGGATCAGCAAGCAGCAATTTTATCCTATGATCATTTTTGTCAGATCACATCAGAGTAGGAACTTAGTCAGATTCACGATTTCAATTAAATAAGTCCCCTCATTAAGTGACCACTGCCGTGAATGTTTTCTCGGGTCCTTCATTTATAATCATGTAAACACACCCGCTAATATTTGGACAGGGAGTAGTGATGGAGAAGCAGCCAGGTAAATGACACATTAAGATGATAGTCAGGTACAATCAAATGAATCTTACACCCTCTCAACAGGGCTAACAGCTTGCAATAAAACAGGCCACCTATGTTACCTATACACTAACCTACAGTGCTTACATACAGGTCTAACTAGGAAAACCCATTTCAGACTGCTTACTTAAAAAAAAAACCCAAACAACAAAATGTACAAGGTAAATTCCACCTGTTTTCAATCCCATACAAATGAGTTGGTGTTAGTGCCATTTTCCTGGGGAATAGACCCAAAAATCCAGGTGATGCCCAATTTCTGCTCTCGGGTGCACCAAGATGAAGCTGGATGAACTCTGAAATTATCAGGTGGACTTAACCCTTAGGGACTCTCCGGTAAATTAGACAGGCAAACTGAAGACAAATGTACTTGTCACCGCCACTCATTCCCTGCTTCTCAACAGCAAAAGCCTTTCAGATCAGCCCATCTGCTTTCCATACCCTGGATGTATTTCCCTAATCACATGTCATCCCTGCTCCTACTCAGTAACCTAAGGGAAAGGTAATAAAACTTCTGTAATTCTGTTAACTCATGTAATTGCCTACAATGCCCCATCATACCCCTCTGCCAAATCCATCCACTGTTGTGAAACACACTTGTCTTCTCTGTTGTCTCCCAGCTACACAGGGAGGTTGGATGCTGGGCAGAGAGGTAAAGTTCATGTCTGAGTAGCTTCACATTTCAAATGACCACAGCTTTGTCCTGAGTAGTGCCATTCCCCAAAGAGCCACCCTGTCACCTTCCGTACATGGGTCAGTCCCGCAGAACTGAATAGAAAATGCTTTTCTTTTTCTCTTTGTCTTTCTTCTCTTTTTCTTTTTCTTTTTCTTTTTTCTCTTTTTCCTTTTCTTTTTCTTCTTTCTCTTTTTCTTTTTCTTCTTTTTCTTTTTCTTTTTCTTTTTTTTTTTCTTTTTTCATAGGTGCTTTAAATCCACCACTGGCTGCCTTTTTCCCTCTCCTAGTCTCTACCTGCAGGTGCAATGAGATCCTTCCTTCATTTTTACTTCACCGTAAAGCTGTTAGCATTTCTCAACATCTTACATGTGCTAAGTATCGGGACTGCCCAAGCAATAACCAGGATTTATGTGTCATAACTATTTGGACTATATAACACCTGAAGGAGAGGAGTTTTAGCTTGTAAAATGAGGCTGGTCTTTCACATAGGCTGTAGTGTACAACCAGAAACGTAGAATTTGAGACAGAATGGTGAAACACAAATGGTGAAGTCTCCACTGTTCATAGAGCAGGTAAAAATTTATTTTGGAGGGGCTGGCACCATCTGTTAGTACCTGTATAACAGCACTTCCTACAACCTAACAGCTAAAACAAGGCCATAAGGGGGGGCAGAAGCTGCTACTTTCTCTGTGTGTCATTGCAGGGTGGTGGGAAGTGAAGGGAAATAAAATTGTCCACATTAGTTGATACACAGGCAAAACTGTAATTTTGGACGGGGGGGAGAGATGCTGTTTGCCTTAAAAGCTGTGTAAATCAGCTTGAAACTGAATTAAACAGGTGGCAAACCACCTGTACATAATGATTAACTGTGCTTACACAATAATTTATGTGAAAATGCTGTCAAACCCTGATAACATCACATCTGCTACTACTCTAGTATTGAGCACTATGTCTATATGCATCATTTCTTTGAAAAAATAGTTAGGTATTATTGACCTCTCTTCCATGAGGTAAAGTGCTTGCACTGGAAAGCTTAGTATTCTGCCTACTGATGTGAGTTTTGAAGTCTCTTGTTTGTCTATATTTGGTCATTTGAGACAAAAATTCTGAAACTTTAAGTATTGCAAAGTTCCTTAATTTGTCTGATAAACAATTATAATTTTAGTATTAAAAATGACACCACAACACCATGCTACTTATAGGTATTGAAATTTACTACCCTGCTTATGTTTAGGGTCATAGTGGATTTTGCTGCACCTTTCAGAATACTACAAACAAAATGTGTTGGGCTTTATTTAAATTCTGTCTTGTGCACATAGAATCAAAGGCAGAGTCTTGCTAGATGCTGTTTTAAACAATAAGTACCTCTGAGTCTGTGAATTTACATTATTATAAACAGAACCAAAATGAGAATCAGAGTCCATGGCATGCATTCCTATCCAGCAAAGGCAATTAAATCCACACATGAAAGCACAGTGTTAACACAACACTGGTGGATTTTGGCTGATGGGACCACCATGGCCCACCAACTCAACCAAGCACTCAAGTGGAAGGTGAGGGGAGAGCTCCAAAGTTCATTCAAGTTTACAACAGGGAAGCTGAAATTCAAGTCAGTTTATTTTCATCCACAGGGCTGAAGATACGATTTAGGACCTGTTTAATGAGTGTTTCAGCTAGACCTCTTGTGAAAAGGCTCCAGCTTCCCTCAGTTGGATGTGGCAGTCTCTACCTTGTTGTCCGTTCAGACACTCACCGGCAGTGTCCAGTTGTATCCAACCTCCATCCCAGTGGGAGAATTCAAGTTGGGTGGCACTCCCACACAGCTTGCATGACTGGGAGGTACTACAAGATGCTTGGAAATGACATATTTCTAATCACTGGATTGGAAAAAATAAGAACAACTGTACATCTTAATGAACTGTTACTAATGGTAAATATTATCCCATTTGCACCATAGCAGCATATTCAATACATTGTATATTTTCATAGATGTAAGTGACCAGGCAAGGTGTAGAGAACAGTAAAATATTTTAATATTGGAAGTAACTAACCCAGAGACTTTCAGGTGATTGCCTCTTTAATGAGTTTTTGTAAAGCACCACATCTATACTTTCTTATTAAGCAAATTTTAATCACTGTAATGGTATTTAATGGGCTAGCAGAAAAAATGTATTTGCCTTGTAAATTTGTGACTAAATATATCAGTATATCTAACCAGGGAAACCAAAACAGAGAAATTTGTACAACAAGAAAAATCATACTATAAGCCAATGTGTTATTAGTTTTTTTTTAATTATTTAACTATAAGCTTAAAATTACCTTTTTTCATGTATTTGCAGATTCTCAGACATCTTAAAGTGAAACTGCTAGAGAATGCATGTCAAACTAAGAAATGCCATAGGAATCCCTTTTATACAACACAAAGAACATTTCTTTTCATATTCAGATCTGCGGGGAGACTTACTAGTGAATGCTGGAACTAACTATGGATCATTTTTTAAATGTATGTATCATGCAATTGTGAATGCCTGCCTAATAGCACACCTTTATGTATCTTTGGTTTAATTTGTGTAAATGGCATATCTATAGTAGGGAGCAGTACAGTTGCACTACTGACTGCAGCGTTCTTCTGCTAATTGCGTTTTCCCATAGCTAGTCTCCATGGGTAACATAAATCTTAGCCAGGATTATCCTGGCTGTTCCAGCCTGTGGAATAGCTTTGACTGGATGCCATGACATTAGAGCTGGAATGATAGTGCTGGTTCCTGACGTCTACATAGCTGCCCACCCCGAGGGAGCTGGGCTCACTGGCTCACCTCCTGACTCCTTGCTCTTGGTTTTTCTTCAGCAGTTCTTTAAAAGCAGGATTTGTCTCTTCTCTTCCAGATCAAAACTACTTTGTTAGCTAAACTGTAGTACAGACAGTGGTTTTAGAAATCCCTACAATCGGCATCTTTTCAGTATTACTATAGCTTTCACAATTACAGCAGCGCCAATGATTTGGGGAAGGTACAAGAGTAGAAGATGTCACAATTTATTCCAAGTATTATTTAGGGGTTGATTTTTCAGCAGACAAAAGGAAAGGTTGGGCAATGGGTGAGAATTAGTCTCAAACTTCATGCCTTTAAGAATTGCCATCATAATTTAAATCACACCTTGGGCAAAAGCAGCAGCATCTTTTGCAAATTTAGCTGCGGCAGCTCAGGATATTATCAATGTTGGCTCTTCTCTGCCCCGCACTTCTGCCAGAGGTTCCACTCTATTAGCAGAAACAGCAACTGCCTCAGTTCACAGCCTCACAGGTTAATACAAACTCACTCATATCGTGGGTTTAACCCAAAGCATCAAACTGAACCGGGGTGGCCATTTGAGGTACATGGTGCCTTCTAACATCTCTCTTGCAGGAGCACCAGCCTCTAGCTTGTAGGCTGGCCAGAGGGCTGACAGAGTTCCCAAGTGCTGTCAAAACATATGCCAGCTTGTCTAACAGAGACATCACATGGAAGTAATTTCATGTATTTGAGGTATTTAGCTAGCCCATAGTTAAGTGTCCAGTTTTCTAGTCTTCTTATGCTCTCTATGAAGAGAAAGACAGACACTTAGAGAAAAGATTTATCCTATGCTGTAGCATCTATCTAGACTAAGGTGAAGTGCCCTCCGGAGGTGCTTGTCTCTCTCCACTGCCTGTAGAAGGAGCCTAAATAAAAAGGTTAGAGTAGTAGCACAATTTTTAGACAACCAGAGTCAAGTGAGATTAATCCCATTGCCAATGGGTGAATATCTGTGGGATGAGAATCCCTCTAACAGTGTGCCACCTTAAATCAGGACAAGCTCCACCAAAGTTGGTAGATGGTCACAATTGTGAGCTATACTGAAATCCAGTTGAAGCCTTTTTTAGAATGCGTTCATGTTGCTGAGGAGTTAGTTTAAACCATTTTTGTGGAAGTTTAGCTTTGAGAAATTGAGCAATTGTATTGCCAAGCTAGCGTACACAGATGAAACTTTTCAGTTAAAGTAATTTAGTTTGGCAGCATTACAAAAAACTTTGTAGACATTTATTTATCTTCGTTTATACATTACTTTCATGCATGTCAAATAAGCAGTAGAACTTTGAGAACAACACTGTAGTGAGCTCATAAAGTGCTGGAGTTTTGCTAAGCCCTTCAAGTTCTTTCTTTTCTGGTCCAGTTTTGTCATGGGAGAAACAATAAGGAAGAAAGCACCCACTACAATAGACCTATCCTATATGATAGTGAAATAATGTTGTTAGAAAGAAAGAAATCAGTGCATGAAACCTTCTGAAAATTAAAAATCTACTTGGAACTCCCACAAGATGTCACAGAGGACCACAGAGGAGTTCTAACAGCTTCTTAGGAAGATAAAACATGCTTGAAATAAGAAATTCTATCACAAGGAGCTTTTGGATAGCTTGGAGATTGTCTGAAAAACATCTCAGTTTTACAGCTGACCCATATATACATGCTCCCACTAAAACTGCCAGTACAGCATAGAGTAAAGCCTCCTGATATTCCACAAGCGTACAAATGGAGATAAGTTCTTTTCTACCTGAAGTTCAACCTCAGCCCATGAGTTTTCAAAGTCTTCATGAACTACCTTAAATTCACACCCTGAAGGCGAGGTTAAAGCTGTCATTTACGTATCTCATGTCTTCATTATAAAAAAACCCAGGAGAATATCCAATAGCAGCCATGTGGGGTTTTTTCCTGAAAAATGTGAAAAAAGTAATTAAAGCTTTTCTGCTATACCACAAAAAGATTTTTATGTCATATTTCTAAATTAGTCCTGGTTAGAATGTCAATAGACAGATTCTTATCTGCATGTACCCCTGGAGGCACCTCTGAGCGATGACAGTAACACAAAGGAGATTTAATGCTTATGAGAAGGCTGCTGCAAACCCTCTGGACTCTCAGAGCAGGGCCAAGAGTCCCCTTGATACCCGCATCCACGAAGGAAGGATGCAAATGTGTCACTGACTTAGTAGCTGTGCCTGTCCTGTGATCCACAGCTCCTGTTTCTGTGTTGCTGGTTCTCTGCATTCACAGTAGAACAAATAGCATAACAATCAGTTAGGAGAGCTTCAAATACCAATTGCAGTGGCAATGTTTCCAGTACGATTAAAATTCTAGCCTAACTCACATTTGATTTGGGGAGTCACTACTTCTTAACAGGATAAATAGAAGAATCCATTGAATAAATACATAACATGTATTTTCTGTCTCCAGCTGAGCCTATATAGTCAGCTGGCCTCTGGACCCTTGGATTTTATATCTATCCCATCACCACTTTCCAAGCTATAATTCACTCCTTGTCTTTCAGCACTATGCTAACATGAACAGGCTTTTTTTTACAATACAAAATCCTCTGACAAATACATTTGATGACTCATAATTGTTCTGCTTTGTTTCCTGCAGGGATGCCAAGAGCACTATGTCCGTTGTACAGGAGATGACTGAATTTATGAACGCCTATCATTAATATTAAGCATGTCATTTAATATTTTTTTAAAAATCACCTCCTCCATTGTAAAGAGGGTTATGGGTTTTTTTCATAAAAATGTTGAACAGATGTAAATCTAAAATAATCCACTCAATCAAGCATTCAGAAAAAGGCTAGAGGAAGAGTCCTGATATCCTAAGTAAAACACTGGTTTGGAAGCTACGGTTGCTCCAAAAATGATGACTCTGTTCCTTCTCTCTGTGGATGACTCCACCTGTTCAGATTGTGGGGTGGAGGTTCGTTGAGGACATGGATTGCAGGATGGATCTCCTCTGAATTGATTTCTTTCTGTTATAAAAGTAGTAGAAAAAGTCCTTCTACCTTGGCACTCTGTGGCAGCCTCTCTGATCCACATGGTGTGAACTTTGATCTTTTCTGAGAGTTAACAGAAGACATTAATGTCTTGATGAATGCTCCTAGCACCCAGCAACTGTGTGATACTCATGTTGTGTTCTTCCATAGAGATCATGCTTTTCTCTTAAAACTGCCATGGCAAATCATTAATGGGCTACATTGCAAAAAGTGTAGCAAAAATCTGTACTGATAGTGTGGCAAATTTTCTCGGTTAGAAAATATTTCCCTTGATTTAAATCTGCTCATCTCCAGTATGCTGTCCTTTCTTAAGAAAAATAATTTTTTATTTACTCTTGTCTTTTGTGTTTTTATTGTCCCATTGATGCCAGAAGTGGAATGAGGAATATTGGCAATTTTTGATAGTCTGGATGTGTCTATTCTTTTTTTTTCCTTTTTTTTTCCAAGCAAAGACAGATTAGAGCACTTGCTTTGATAACGCTACATATAACAAACAGTTTTAGGCTTCAGGAATCTGAAGTGGGAGAGGACCCAGAACAGAGATGTGGGCATTAGGTTTGAAAAGCTGTCTGTATGCACAACTGCGTGCGCTTTGATGGAGCATTCATCCCACTGACCGTTGTCCTGGCCATGAGTGGGCTTCCTAAATCTGGAGCACCATAAATACAATTACAGTTTATTTCAGACATTGTCCAGGGTTCCAGTTTTGTTGCTCCTGCTTGAGTTTTGATTTTTTTAAACTGTATCAGGGCTCATCCCTCACCTCCTCTTCTGGTGGCCATAAGAGCTGACACAGAGAAAACACACAGAGGCTGCTGTGGCTGCTCTCTGCGTGATCCCTTTCCTGATCATCTCTGGTGGGCAGGTAGTCTGCATTGAGGTACCCAAAGCATCCTGACAATTCAGTGTTAGAACAAAAATAGTACAAATATTTAAAATGCTTTTTGTGCATGGACGTGCTTCTTAGGTTTTATTACTGTGTAATGGCAATAAATGTATGCATCAAGGTATTATGTGCTGAAAAAAAAGATGATATTAACTTCTTGGTGCTTGTAATATCAAAGTTAAAAAAAATTTAGTGGCTACTGATTACACTGAACCTTTTAAACATAAAAATAGACAGGTTGGTCAAAAGTAATAATCAGGAAATGATGGAACTAACAAAGTAAATAGTAGTAGCCAGATTTTGTGGTCTGGTCCCTAATTATTTTTTCCAGACATGTCCAGCTCCTCAAAGCAGGATATTGTGTAATAATCTCAGCTGGCACTGAGACAAATACGTCTTTTACGAGCTAACGTCCATCTCATCTGACTGTAGATGACCTAGAGACAGATGCTGAAGTCTAAACCTGTTATTCCTGGTTTCACTGAAAGGTAGAGAAGATCAAGAGGAGCAGTGGCCAGAGAAAAAATTTATTTCACACAACTTAGACATTTTTCTTGTGTTGGAGTAAATCCCTACTGGAAGTGCCTTTTACTTCTCCTTGGCTATGAAGAGACCTAAGGATGCAAGGGCAGACCTAGATACCCAGCTTTAGAGATAACAGAGAGGAAAACAAATCCTCAAAGTAAACTCCTAAATATTATGGAGAAGTTCTGAGAAATATCAACCAAGTACCCCCCATCTTCATGATTCTTCATGGTCTTACAAAGAACAGCTTCTAAAATCTATTAAAATAGAGGTCTAGACCAAAGGCTGGTGTGAACAGCCAGAAATCCCTGACAACTAGGAGAATTGCTCTGCCTTTCACTGGATGTTTACCAGTAATCAAGTGATTTCTTGATAATACATTTTCACGTTTTTTTTCTACAATGACCTCTTTAGCTAATGACTTAGTTCAGACATTTGTTTGCATTTGCTGTACTCATTGTTTTTCATAGTCGGTGACTAAGTTCCTGCTGTCAGCAGATGAGTTCCCTATCTGCACGTCCTTAATAAAGAGAGATCTAACAACAGATGTAGCTTTGTTCACATTTTTCCAATTCTGCCCTTACAATGCAGTCACTCAAAATTTAAAAGTAAACAGTAAACAAGGCTAAGATATAGCAGCACTTGTTTTGGGGTTCTTCTTATATAAAAATTTCAGGCCCAACTGTCTCACAAACCTCTTGGACCAAAGACGTTATTCCTGAGTCTGCATGAGAGCATGGGATTTCTGAAATCAGCAAGGAACTGATTAGGACAAACATGTTGTCCTTGAATCTCAGGGTTGCTTATATTTTGATCAAGTTCTGCATTTTTTTCAAAATTATTTTGTATTTAGTTTTTCTGTATGGAATAGGCTTTGGTGTTGCATGCTCGAGCTGACAGACTGGAGAGTAACACTCACTCTATATCTAGTGTCTATTACTTCTAGTACTTCTAGTTTCTCTCCCACTAGCCAAGGTTACACTGAGGACCAAGAAGGTGGTCCTGTGGGTCTTTTCCATTACTCTGTACTTGCAATAAATGGTTATGTGCCTACTGAATACCTCAGCTTCAAGTTCCAAGCTACCTTTAGTCACTCAAAGAAGCAGTTTATTGCCACAGACTCCTTCACCATGAATATTGGACTTCAACTAATGCCACTTGAATCTACCAATATTACAACAAAGAGATACCTAAAAAGAAAATGCTTAACACAGACATTATACCTCTGTTACAACTTGCTTCCTTTGCATCCTCAAAACAACACTGGGTGCCACAAGGCTTTTTAAGCAGAAAGACAAAGACTGACATCAAAGGTGTACTTCATCCTGGCAGCCCCTCTCACTGCTGCTGTGTCTCCATCCCTCCAGCAACAATAAGGAAGATCCTCTGTAGGTATCCCTTTTTTCCAGAGCTCTCTCCTTCTCAGGCCTGCAGCAGTCTGGCTCCCAGCCCCTGGGTTGCAGGCTTTACCTATGAAATGCTCTGAGATTGTCTTTTCAGAGGGAGTATCTCCACACAGTGCTACCTTGTGCCATGTACATGGCACAGATCTGCCTGGAATGTGCTTTACTGTGCAGTGAAGAGACGTGCCCTCGAAGACACAAAGAGTTAACACAGTGTAATTTTCCTAATAAAACTAAAGGCAGTGCATCATTTTTTTTATAAGCTATGGCAGGCTGTGTGACACCATGTAATTTTTGAGGAATTTTATACTTTGCAAGGAAAACAACAATAGCCTATGTCTTTTTAAGACTGTTTTTTTTTTTTTTTCTGCCAAAAACATCCATTTGCTTTGTCCTGATTGCGGCAGTAAATATTGCAGTGAAGACATTTAATGATGGCTACAAAGATTCTTTTATTTTACCTTTTGAAGAGATGTTTCAGAAGTTTACCAAGCATATTCATCTGCATCTCGAGTAAATGAAAAATACTATGCACTGCACTTTTGTTGAAATAGCCCCTACAGGAATAAATGCAACAGAAAAAGCAGTAGGCAGCACTAACACATGCGAAGTATTTCAAACCCTCCTATGGCCTGTTTGGTAAATAAGAATCTCCGTGTGGCACAGGCACACATGTGGAGAACCACGAGCAGCATCCCTGAGGCTGATACAGGAGAGATACCCACCTTGCAGACACTCAGGAAGCAATCCCAAAGAACATCTTATCATGGATTAGCATGATTCCCCTTTGGCACCCTAGTTGGGATAACCTGCTTATGCATCAGTCCTTGGATATGGTCATGTGTAAAATGAAGCCCAGTATAATTAAAAAGTAAAATCAGGACCAAAATGCATGGTGGTCATTTAAAACCAGTTTTTCCTGGGATTACCTCTTGCAAATGTGACATAACTCCATACTCGATACTTAGGTCAGGAAAGCTGAAATGAATGACCTTTTTAGTGAGTCAGTTTTCCTAATTTGGTTTAAATAAAACAACTCTGGTCCCAGCTGTAGGGTCCCCGTTTAGCAGTGAGAGGAGTGGAAATAATATGGGGTGTTGATTTATGTGGGAGGAGGAGCTGACCCTTAGTCTGAGCTCAGAACAGGCTGGAGGGCCATTGCCTTGTGTCCTGCTCTGCCGAGTTTGGAAGCATGAGTTTATGGCTGTTGTCCTGAGTGATCCCGGGAAGTTGAAGTGCTCTGGGAATTTCAGACCACACTTCCTAGATGTAAAGAGTCGCAGATGTCCACTGGCATCACAAGCTCTAGCTCCCTGCCTAACGCAGGACTTCACAAACTTGGGGAGCCGCAGTCATTCATGGGGCTGGAAACTGATGTTCAACACCAGCAGAGGTCAGGCAGTGTGTGAAACAACCTGCAGCTGGCCATCACTCTCCAGAACTGGCCCAGACCCTGACCCTGAGGGCTACAGCTGGGTAATTGCTTCAGACCAAATGCTGCAGTTTATCCTCCAGCCATGGCTGTGCCACACACTAGCAATGACTTCTTTACAGATTTCCTCCATGGTCACCTCCCCTTTGAAGGACCACCAGCCTACTGTGCTGTACTCCTGATGCAACCTTCTCTTCATATAATCTTACTGTTTTTTTTTTTTCTTTTCTTTTCTTTTTCAGCCCAACAGCTACTCTGAATTATTCTTCTATCAAACTTATTTATTTTTACTCTTACCCTCTCAGAAACATAAATCTATTTCCTGGCTCTGTGTAACTGATTTAAATGCTTGTCTTTCTGAAGCATCATACAATTTAATGGAATCCTTGATTACTGCATGTGCTAGTTATTGTTACTGCTACATTTTACTTAATTACATTTTAAAAACTCTTTTCTTATTGATGTGTATTTCAAGCCATTCTTTCATAGCTATAAAGAACGTAGTCAATTGTAACAAAAGTAACGTAAGATGCATTTCATCTTTTTGAAAAACAAGATAAGAAAGCACATTTTCATATATACTCAGACTTTTGAAATGATAGAATATAAGAATTGGAGACTCATGAACTTAAATATTACTAATGGAAAGGCTACCTAGTTTTTAATGCTAATTTTTTCAAGATGATGTTGAAGGTGCAATATGTAATAGGTAAAGTCAGTTCTAGACACTTGTAACACTGATAAGAGTTCACAAAAGTGTTTTGATGGTTAAACAGAGATAAATATTGCATTGTGATTTTAAAAAACTCCTGAAGTTATGTGAAGAGTAGAAGGACTACCTGCAAGTTTTTCAACTCAATTCCTGTTCTGATCCTGGAGAATTGGAGAATGAGATGCAAGAAATTCTTGTAAGAAGAAAGCAACATAATTCATTCCCTCTTGGAACAGTATTGATGGAGATGGCCCTTAGGGGCTATACCCACAACAAGGAGTGTGGGGCCAAGAAGAGGATCTAAGTGGAGTGGAAGAGTTGGTGAAGACCTGAAGATCTCATTATACACATCTCAGGAGGTTTTTTTCCACCTCTGGGGTGATATTTAAATGACAGGATTTCATGTGCATATTGGCCTTGCATTCCTGGGGAGTTGGAGCTCAAACACTGGCCTTAGATGTAGAAGGACTTTTCTCAAGTGAATAAATGGCGCCTTACATGTTTTTTTCTTCCATTATTTTGAGTATGAGTTTGAGTGCTTATTAAGGCAGATGCAGCTAGGAGACAGGGCATAGTCCAACAGGAATGACCATCTGGCATTACTCTTCACGTGGTACTTCCACAGGTAATTACTATAGGCTCATAACAAATGTTGGCAGCTGTGAAGTGTTTCTCACAACATCCATGCAAGGAGTTCCATGCTCAGCACTACATACTCAACTGCTGCTAGTTGCAGGGGTCAGCAGGACGCATTCAGGCCACCTGTAATGGTGATGGATGAGTTTATATTGACAGACCCTGTGAAGATAGGAGTCACAACAGCGTTGAAGTGTAGTGTGAAGGTGCTTTAGGTAGTTGTAAAATCTTAAAGCAGCTTTTAAAATAATCTTAGAATCTCCCACTACTGTGGGAAAGGACTTTCTATACAAATTGTGGAAAGTTTAGGAGATGTGCTAGAATTTATCTTCTTTCTCATACAGATGGGGCCTTTGAGGTAGAAAGCAGTTAGTGAGTAGCCTGATGTCAAACAACAGCTGAGAGGACTGGTCCTGAAAACCACTGTCCTCGTGCCAGAAACTGTTTGCTGTTTTGTCTTGCTGAGCAGCCTGATGGAGATGACCCTGCTATGGGCAGGAGGCTGGACTGGATGACCTCCAGAGACCTCTTCCAACTTTAACTACTTGATGATTCTGTCACAGTTCTACCATTTTTCTCTGATCTGTGTTTCACCCATGGGCTTTATAATCATGGAAGAAAATGTGGTAAAGATCTAACTATCCTTTATTTGGGGCTTTTAAAAGCTAAAAATACCATGCATCACTGCCTAGCAGTGTGCTGAGGCTATAGCTTTAGGCTCTTGAAAGTCACACACATACAAATATCAAAGAATTCATCTTCGTTTGGGTTCTTACAGAGACTAAATTCACCACCTAATAGGAAATACATGTGTCTATGTATGCAAAGCATCATCCTTAAATACTACAAAGTCAAGAAAACTTGTCAAGAAAATGTTTCTTATCTGCAAAGATCTGAGTTCAGAGACCTGCTTTACCTACTCTGGATGAGCAGACCAGATGCTGAGTCAAGCTGGACAATAGAGATTTACTGATATATGTCACTATCCTAAACTCAAGTGTCATGTGGTCAAGCCAAGAGGAACTGAGAAAGCCTTATGATTGCTAAAGGATATCCATGAGCTTGAGACTGTAGTGTACATTCGGTTACCAACTTGGTCTCTTCAAAGATGACAGTCATTTTAAACACTTTTTTCCTTTTGATTTAGAGGGCAATCTATTTAAATTGTCTATAATAAATAAGTTATGCAAAAAGCAATTTTTGGTCTACATTTTATTATTTTGTGATCTGATTTAAATCTATTATGACTTATTAATACCCAATTACACCCTACACATCACTGGTAATTGCTAGAATTAAATTGATTCAACTTCTCTGCAATTTTAAAAACTTGTGAGATACTACATATCTGATGTGGTAGTTCATGCTCTAGATAGGTTTAAGCTCTAGTTTGTATTTTGGTATCATCATTTTTTATTTTAATTGTGATTTAAATTATTATTATCATAATTAACAACTATACCTATTTGAAGAAAAATGAGTCCTTTCCACTAGTGAAGAGAAACTAAACAAATCAGAAATGCAGCAGAAGCATATGACAACAGTGTATTCATGTTACTTCTATTTAATTTGAAAGAATGCCCCTTTTGTGCTGATAGTGAGGCTGTAAGTATTATAATTAAATGTTATATTAACATGGGCCTAGCCCACTATGGTAAACACTACCTTAGTAGGAGGTTTTTGCAGGGTTAATCAGTTCTATGGTATTCCCTCTGACTTTATTTATTCTTTTCATACCAACCCTACCTGTTTAACATTCTTTCCACTACTTCTGTTCTTACAACTTTACAGTCATTGTATGCTTTCTCTTATTAATCTATTTTAGAGTATCAAAAGAAAGTATTATTTTCTGATTGCAGTGTCTAATTCTGTCTCAATTACAGGTTGCTTTTATTGGTACCAGTGCTCTGCTATGTTTTGCAAAAATGCGTAGTCCAACTAATTCTTATTTGCCGCTTACTTTACATAAGCAAGGAGAAAAAAGAGAGATACCTAGTGCTCCTCTGTTCCTTTTTGCTGCACCGCTGCATAAGGGAAAACACCTGAAGAAGGAGCAATCCGGATCTCTCTCATACGTTTAAAGTGTTTCTTTAAATATTTCAAGACCAATAAAATATTTTAAATTTTTGGGATCGTTACAGAACTTTGGGAGAAAGGAAATGGATTTGCTCACCTAAATAATAAGAAAACATCTAACACACCAATATAGAAAGTGCACCTACAGTATTTCCAAGGAGGTGACTGATCCAGCTCTATGTGATGAAGATCCAAAAGTCCCTTAGGAAGGTCAAATTGAGAGCTGAGCTGCACAACTCAAGATCCACTTCTCCTCACACATAAGAAACACTACAGAAATTCAAAACTAAATTAAATCCACTGTCCTAGTGCCACAATCAAATAGATTTTGAAAGTTCATGCTCTGAGAATTATCAGGAGGTAACAATCACTAGACAAGTTAAAAATTGTTTATTGCAACAGCAAGGGTCTCACAGTGAATTTCGTTCTTAGGAAGTTGTTGACTGAATAAATTCAGACTACATAATTCAGCAAGACTGTGACGCACAAATATTAATGCTTCTAGAAAACAAAGACCCCAAACTCTGGAAACAGAAAGCATAGAGTGGAAGGCATATCTCTTCACACTGGGGAGCTGAATCCAGGACTTGATTTAAAAACCCTGAAAAACTCACTGGTAGCTCTGATGGCCCCCCAAACACATTTGCCTGCACCCTCTGAAGCAGGATGTCACTCCACAAAGTAACCAAGATGACAGATCTTCCATCTGAGAAGGTATAAATTGGATATTGCAGGGTTTTTCCTTGAGTAATATAATATTTCCTTACTGTTTGTGTTCAAAAAGAAATTCGTTGCCTTTCATACCAAAAATTTTATAAATTATCTAAGTTCTCAAACCTCTCTGTGTGTTGAACCTCACTGTGCTGTGTCTAAATGTCTTGTATTTGCTGTCTTGCTAATTAATATCATATAGAATATTTGTATTCCTCTTCTACTTAGTACATAACACCTGTTACTTCTAATGGGAGTCACAGTTACTTACTAAAGGAGAGTGAATTTCTAGTCAAGCTGCAGTTTGTGGTGCAGTGGGTTAAAAAACATAGCACAATCTCAACCTTAAATTTCATAGATGATATGCTGGGACGGCTGAAGTCAATTAAAATTTTGCCATTGATTTCCAATAGTGAGAGTGTTCCACAATACAGGTTTTTACCATCAAAGAAATCAATATTATTTTAAGACTTTTACTGGCTGAATTCTGTTTATTTTCAATTCCCTTGGTTCCTTCGTGTAGACCGGGAGAAATTCATTCAGAGGACTTTGTGGACTGATAATTTAATGAATATGATTTAGACATAGGCAACAGCCTAAATCATACAGCTTTGCTTTCAGTTTTCAAACTTTCCTTTTACAACAGAGGGGGTTTTTAGAATTGTATAGCATAGCAGAATGACAAATTCACACAAACTCTCACACAAACCCAAGGCTATCAAAGAAGCTAAACCAAACTTCCTGAATATTTTGCTGATATGATCAGGTTTTGTGTGAACACTCAACATAGATATACTTTACATATAAAGTACACTGCACTCTCCATCATTAGAAAATGAGCAAAAGTGGGTGATTTTGAGAGAATGTTCAAGAAACCATAGGACAGAAAATCACCTTGCAGGCTGAGTTCCTGCCTGCCCAGTCTTTGCATAGAATCACCTTCCTCGACGAAGTTAATAATCCCTGAAAATATTAGTTTAATGGATACGCTGACATCAAGTAGCTGTATATGTACTTCACTATGTTGCTATGAAATTGAACATGTATTTTTATTTCACAGTACGCTAATTTTCAGATTTGCAACATGCTTTAAAAAAAAAAAAGCCTAACAATTTTATGCCTATTTTCAATTAAAGGAGATTATTTAGTTCACATTGTCATTGCAGCAAGCAAGTCAGTTAAGCTACTACATGGCATTTTACATGCTAAGATTACTTCAGCTGCTATGTATTAACATGTATAGGTGGGCTAAAGGTTTAGAGAACTACAAGCAGTTATTTTAAAAAGAAACTAAATGTTTTTATTGCGTAGTTTTGCTTTTAAGCTCTAGAAAGACAGCCTGGCTGTTTGCATGTTCTGTAAAGTATGAAGAAATACGTTTATCAATATCAAATGCAGTGCAATATACTTTACATAATGATCTACGGAGCAGGCATGTGTGTATTGTATTTTAGGCAATGTTGTTCTTGCAGAATTTATCCAGACAGGATACACAATTTTCCTCAGAGAGGGAATCTATCCAACATATTCACAACACCCATACACTCCAAATATTTGGACCACTCTGAGATGTTAAGGGAGTTACTCCATGAGACAGATCACACGCACTTGATTCTCTGAGAAAATTAGGTGGTACCTTAATTAATGCTGAATCGCTGTGGAATTCCATGTGAGTACTTACGACATTCACAAGGCTACAGAGTGAGTTAATTATGATCAGTGTTATTACAATGAATACCAAATGAATTAATAATGCTGGCACACTCAAAACGAAGTGTTACCCAGAATCGTAGTAGAACACGTAAGGTTAAATATTATGTGATGAAAGGCATTATGCGCTCAGCAGGAAGAAGCAAAACTCAGTCTCTGCAGCTCCACACTCACAAGCACGGTGTCTGCTACCATCACACACGCTTCCTACCTGAACAAGTCGAACACACATTTTCTTGCAGGAAAAAGTATTCGTCCACACTAGCCCCAGTTTAACTCTCCAGGGGGAAAAAAACATACCCTGTAGAGAAGCGCTATTTTGCAGCAGCGCTCTGAAGGTCTCCTTCTCCCACAGGCAGAATTTTTTGGGGTATTTATAACATTAAAACAGTTCTGCTGGAAGCAGCAAAAACACCTGAATCTCCTACAGTACGCTACCCCGTGTCATCCAGTCACTTACTGGACTAATGTGGGCTCTCACTGGAGTGAAACTGTGAGATACAACAACCGGACTGTGTCCAATAAATTATTGCTTCGTATCCTCCTAAAGATAACCTGCCTTGAGCTCATCAGGAAATTTTTGTTTAGATGTAATGTATTGCAACAATTCATATCTATTATACATTTATAAGATGCGAAAGCATAAATGGATTTAATCAGATGTAATTATTTTTATGCCTACTACTCAAAAATATGCAGAAATGAATTTATGGCGATTTGGCAGCCAGTGGGGATTGTGTTTATAAATGTTGGAACAGCTGTAGGCAGATCTAAGTGTTAAAGCAAGGAAAAACAGATTTTAACTTCTGTTCATCAGTTTGCAATAAAGGAATCCCCATTTCCAGTGAGAGTTCGGCTCTGACACTCGCACACTTCCAGCAGTTTTACTGAAATCTTTCAATTCGTTCCACGCTCATAGGCACACTGAAGAGAGAAGAATTTGCACTCTAAACTTTGCCTAGTTCTTCACTGGCTCTCCTGTTGCCTGTAATTGCAAACGCACATTATACAGCAATTTTCTGGGGGATTAATAGAGAAGGATGGATAAAATGAAGACTTACTGTACTTTTCTCTGCCTTAACCCTTAGCAGGTTATCTCTAGCCAGAGGTGCCTGCGCTGCTGAACGTGTGGTGCACCCACCTGTATGTGAGGATCAAATGCTGGCAGGTTTTGTTAAAGAACATCAAGCACGTACTTAAAGCTGTGGGGATGCCTAATTCCCGTGTTCTGCAGGGGGAGCATGTTGCATCACTTTCCCAATTTGAGTTTTAGGGGTTTTAGCAGGATCTGTTTGCTTTATACAAATACATTCATGCTGCCTTAATGTACGATAGTTCTGCGTGCAGCACTCCTGCCAAGTTCTCATAGTTTGGCTTCTGTTTGGAAATCTCAGTTTACTTTTAAGTAACTCATGAATTTTCACTTTATGTCGATGAATTATTTTGTGTTACATCTTTATTAGATTACTCCATTCTGGTGCATATTAGATGGATAGGCTAAAAATACCTTACTTGCTCTAAAGAAATTCCCCTTCAAGTTCTAGATTTAAATGCAATGATTTTGATTTGAAAATAAGTGAGCAACAGAAATCAAAATGGTCAGTAAAATCAATAGCACAATTTAGACTGGTGCCAGGAAACTAACCTATTTATGAACTGGAAGAAATACCCTGCATGAAACAGCAGTGGTCTCTGACCTGTCTACACTTATGATATTCAAAGTTATCATTTTTAACAACCAGCAAGGGTAAAGCTCACCATTACTGAGTAAGTACACTTTTAACTCAGTGTGTTGCAACTTTTACACATAATTTACAACTTTGAAGATGTAACTAAGAGCTGACTGTGTACATCACAGGCTTAATCCTAGTATCTGACTTTATCAAATGATGGGGTTCTCTTTCATTCCTGTACTCTATGTTATTGTGGAAATCAGTAGCATTTCCAATAAATTATAGATTGACCAGGACTACAGACTCTTCGAAAACCATACTCAGTCATCTCCTACTCAACCCTTTTAAGCTTCTATTAGGCTCCTTTGAAAACCATAGAGTGCCCTCTGTTGATCAAAATGTATTCCTTTAAATTATTAAAGCTCTCACACAGCACATACTATTTTCATATTTTCCAATGCTTAAAAAAAATTCTAATTTTGCAACAGTGAAGGCATTCACATAAAGACCGGTGTTAGAATATAGAAGTATAAAAAAACAAACCACAAACCCACAACATACTGCTTTGCTAAATATTTACACATAATACTAATGATTGGAAAGATACATACCTGGCAGTGCCAGTTGAAAGCAATTTCTTTCCCTGCATGTGCATGGGTATGCACATGTCTGTTCATTGGCGCCTACAGTCCCGGACATAGCTATACACATTTCTTTTAGTATAACGAGAAACAGTATTCCTAAAAACTTGATGCAAGCATGGAAGCTAAATGCCATAGGAGACAGTGAACGAGAAAAACTGCGTGGTAAATGGTGGTTACTTAATCCTACCATGTTCTCCCAAAAAGCAAAACAGCCGAGTGCAGCTTTTAGTGCCCAGGTTGTCTCTGCATGACACGGAAAAATTGATGGCCTGGCTTTCTGGTGACACTTTGAAACTAAGTTCCAGCAAGCCTTGATAAAACAGTAAATTTTATTGCAATTTTTGAACAGGAATTCATAGAAAGATGAGCATGGTTCTTTTTTATTTTTTTCCCCCCATCTTTTTTCCTTTCTTCTCTGTTTGTTGGCTGAGTGAAGGCATTGCTATACTTGAGGCTGTTTTCATATGTTAATTGATTGAGGATGTCAACACTGAAAGTGATTGATTTGCATTAAAAAATCTTACACAATAACGCATCCTCTTACATATTTTATTGAAATGCTGAGAAGAGATCCACACTTCATGGTGAATGTTGAGATAAATAATAGTGTGTACTCAATATGTTAGTTAATTAAATAGTTCAATTTATCTCATGTCTGTATCATTGTACAGATAATGATTCATTTGTAGAAGTAATTGTTCTGTGCTATTTTGTAATAAAGAAGACCAATTTCCATTCTTCTGTAGCCTTTTGAAAATGCAGTTTAAAAAAGGAATAGTTGTGTAGTTTAATTTCTTTTATTGTATATGGACTTTTATACCAAGTGTTGAAACAGGTTCGAGTACTAAATGTCTGTGTATTCAGAAGTACGGTGATAACTATAAAAGCATGTAAATAATTCACCTTCTGAATCAGGATAAAGGCTAGTAAATACAGTAAATTAACGTTCATTTCCTAATATAATACAGATAACTTAAACCAGAAGTCTGGAAACTAAAGAGTAGAAATACAGAAACTCTGCTTCTCTTGCCTCTTCCTTGCATTATATTTATTCTCCAAATACGTTGGTGGGTTTTTTTCTAATGCCATAACTAAAACAGATATTCATGAAACTGAGGTTGTATAAAATTTAGAATATGGTAATGCAAAAAAAATTTTAAAGTGCTTTCATCAATATCATTTTTGCATATAAACGTGGGTTTTTTTCCTCAGGTCCATAACTTAAACCTGCTTCAGTTGTGAAATAAAATATTTCAAATATATTTTTTTGGGGGGGAAATAATAAAAAAACCCCAAACCCACAAACAACCAAAAATACCCCAAATGTCAAAAGTAAAACATAAGAGTGTTTCGGAAAATAGACAATATAGGTTAGCATTCATATTGATTTTCATTTATTTTCTTAGAAGTCTTAATGATTCTATAATTTCATACACATTTTTGGTAATTACTACTGAAAAGCAAACTAAAGATTTTAGAAACTATTTAATAGCATATGGGGAAGAGTAACCAGATTAATATCCCCTGCATTTTTTTGTTTTTTAAAGGAAAGTCTTACATTCATGAAAAATAATATAATATTGCATTGCCAAACTGGAGGGCAAAACAATGTTTTGGAGACAGTACGTTTAAAATAAGTTTTCTTTGGCTTAACAGAAAACTTTTTACAAATTCCCTTAAAAATAATGGAATTAATACATAGAAATCACTTCCAGTATAGAAGACTCTAATTGCAGAATATTCCCATGACAACACGAAGTATTTGATGTGTTCCTGTGCTTTCTGTGTGTCCCAGCAGCCACAAGAGGGCACTCTGCTTTTGTTTGTAACTCCCTTCAACTGCTATCTATAGTTTGTAGATACGTTGTTTCAAAAGTAATACTCAACTTTTTTCCTTTCTCTTCCCATTTCAAAGATTGCATGTTTTGCTACTGTGTATAGCGAACTGATTAAATTATAGGCTTAAAAATTCTTAATAAGTCACCGTACTTCTACAACCTGACTCATTAGATTGATGTGTCCTTACCGTGATGGCACTACTGGAGCTCTCACACGCCTTGTTGTGTTGAGTATACAGGATACACCCAAACCCACCATTGACAAGCCTTGCGTTATGGAGAGATTGAACCCTGGGACAGCATTAAGCAGAAATAGGACTCGCTCTCCCAAATCACATGGACAGCAGGTGCAGTCTTTCTGTGGTACCTGAGAAGGACTACACTGAAGGAAGATGGTGTGGGTGTAAACACAGCTCCAATAAAATCTCATTTTGCCTGCCAAATTATGCCTTGACTAAGAACTATTATACGGCCAACAGCTAATTATAGGTTGTACTCCTTGTACCTGCCCCTAAAATGTTGATTTTATTAGTAATTTTCAACAAAATACATAGTGGCTTAGACATGACTTTTTTTTTTTTTTCAATGTGTATTTTCTACTGTAATATATAATATTTTCTGCTGTATTTAATAAGTAAGGAATGTTAATAAAAGTTGGTGGGTATATCTCCAAGTTGGACGCAGAAGTTTGCTTTTTTGTGGGGTATCCTAGACTATATATAGCTTTACACTATGCAAGACTGATCTTCTAACTAGATTTCCAAGTAAGCTTTCTAAGAAGAAAGAAGTGGCACTGGCTGCTTTTCCCTGAGAGCTGTGTCGCAATAAGGGGAGGGATGTTTATGTCTTCCACATTTTCAGCCTTTTGATAGTTTGGCTCCATCTGGAAGGCCTTTCTCCACATTTCATCCTTAACAAAACAAGAAGTAAGCTTCATCCCTATAGCTGGGCCTTTGCCAGACCCATACTGGGACCTAGTATATGGTATGACACAGAAAGATAGATAGCATTCACTCATATTTGTGGTTCATTTATGGCATATTTTAGACATTAACCATCTTTCCATCACACTTCAGTTCAGATGCTCAAGAAAGGGGATACAACTTCCCCCATGGAAACCTTCCCCTTGGAAACCTTCAAAGACATCTCCCTCCTGAACTGACTGAAAAGCTCAGGCACTGCTTTTTTAACCTCAAATTCCTTACATTTCAGTCTTAAGTTCTGTGCCTGGACTAGGTGGATTCTGAATGCAAGAGTTTCTAGCACAAACTGCTAGAATAGCACCCTGTGGAGATCTGGAGGCACAGAAGCAACCAAGAAACATGATTTTTATAACATGGTGTTTTCTTCTTGACAACATCCCTGGTATGCTGCTAGAACTGTACTGGAGACCTCAAGTGTCCACAGGCTATTAAAATGTAAGTATGACACTTTCACAGCTCCCACATGGGCTGTACTGTTCATTGCATGAATGGAGTCAAAGGCGCTAGCAGGTTGGGGATGTTATAGTAATATCATACTATGATGCCTGTCATCAGAATAAAGAACTAAAAGCTTACTTACTGGAACTGGAATGTGATGAGGTAGATTGCATAGCACTGATTTTTCTTTTCCCTGTCTTAATAACTTGAATTTCTTGAAGGAAGTGAAACACAGCCAAAGTAACAAGATCAAGATAAGCTTAATACAGCTGAGTGTGGAAACAGGAACATTTTTCTGTGTGGCCTTACCAGGTGTCACTTGACTGTCTCCACTCTCAATCCCCTGACCCTACTGCCAGTCTTTGCTGATTTGCATCAGGCAATTATTTTTGTAAAGCATTTCAGAGTTAGATGTTGAACTCACACAATTGGCAAAATATATTATGGCATTCTTTTCCCTCTGGAGGAGGAGCAGAAAATGAGTTATGTGTTTTATTTGATTTGAGGACAATTTAGAGGGGCAAACCTATTTATATCATGGCTGTTAGAAAGTCAAATCATGTCAGAGCTTCCTGGGTGAGACTAGATTCAGCCAGATGTTCCTCTCTGTTTTTCTGTTATTACTTGTGGTCACTCTCCACCCAGTGAGTCAGCCATGACAGGAGATGACACGAGCCCAACGCCTCCATTGGCAGTAGATGCAGATCAAGATCCTGCACTGCCCTTGCGAGTCACCAGCTGTGTGTTGGGTCATATTTCCTGGTGACAGCATTTCTACAAAAAGATGCTGTCCCAGTCTGGAGTCTGTGTTCCTCTCATTTCAAAACTACACCCTTCTTGGAGTTACAGACAGAAAAAAAGGAGCAAGTAACCTGCTTATGTGGATGTAAATGCGAGCAGTTTTTGAAATAAAGGCAACCAGTGTTTGGAGAGGGAACAGTGGATGATAAGATCTGTCAAAAAGCTACAGTCAAACCCGAGTCCCCTTTGCTTCACCCCAGTCATGAAAGATACAACAACTGGAGGTCTGATTTTGTTCATGACAACATTCATCACCTGCACCAAAGAGAAAGAAATTTCCCCTGTATTACTGTATTACCAGTGCAAGTTTTTGTATCATTTTGTATTCTTTGATAGCAAAATTATCAGGAAAAGGCAGATTCTCAGCAACAGCCTCAGCATTGGTGGCAACTGCAGGAAGTATGCTGAATTAGATGGACCAATCTGTTACTCTGGCAGATAAATCTTTTCTCTTGTTTGAAACTGGAAAACACAAAGTTGAAAATTGCTCCTGGCTCTAAGTAATGAAAACACAATATATTTTCTTCATGCTGAATCCATCAAAAGGTAAAAGTACATTACGGCTCAAGTCAAATGACTTCCCAATTAGCCAGCCAAGTTTGTATCCATGAAAAATGCAAATTATAAATGAGTGATGAGATCTTGTATGTGTTACTGTTTTGCAGTCTCAGACTTTTTAGCTAGAATGGTAGTAATAAATAATGCTTCTGAGTGCTCGTGCTGTGAAATTACTTGCTGTTGTGAATACATCTCTTCACTACCTGCAGGTGCAGCAGTGAAAGTACAAGCACTATTAATCACCCCTAAAGCAGTGAAGGAGGGAAGAAGGGAAGATCCTTCCTGGCAAGGTCTTTCATGTAAACCCAGGGAATCTAGATGTTACATTATGTTCAAGAACAAAACAGTGCACCTGATTAGAGGCTGGATAGTGTCAGATACTCTTTGGTCTGATCGCTTCATTCCTGCCACTTAGAAAGGTCCTTATTTAATGTGGGAAAGAGTTCTGACTGGTTTTAGAGTGAGTAGGCAGAGATGTTATCACACAGCTACCTGTGAAGCGACCAGCCCTGTGAGTTCTAGCTAGTCCTTTCCAGCAGGCAGATGGTGGTGGTGGCGGCTCAGCAGTAACTCCTCTCCTCAAGGGTATGGAAATATTAGTCTTGAAATGTAGGTCTGCCTCCGATTTACACTTGTCCCTTATCAGGGTGAAAGCTTCTTGTATCCACTTGATGCTTTGGTCTCACCACAAAACTTGTTCAGAGGTTCAGCTAATGCCAGCAGAGTTTACATTCCATAGTGGATTCATGTTCTGTTTTGACATAAATATTTATTTTCTTTTATCCCTTCAGCTGGTGACCTCTGATTCTCTAGCTAATTTCTCACCATTATCTGATCTTCACATTCTTATCTTATGCCTGCTCTTACAGATGTTGAAGTGAATGTTGTACTTTATCATAATAATGCATGCAAAGATGTTTGACAAAACAGGTCTGACAGTTTTGTAAAGGGACGATAAAGCTCACAAAAACATTTACTAGTAACAACCTGAATATTATGCAAGGAAAAGTTGTGTAGCCTTTGAACAGCTCAATAGACTGACATTTTTAATTTTTTTTTTATTATTTTGTTTGTTTGTTTGTTAAATAACAACAATTTTCGTCTAGATTATTACTACCAACTGTACATGGGACATGCCAGGTCTCTTCACTCCAGATTTTGGGGAAGAATAGACAATTTTTATGCAACGATGCTTTGTTTTTAAAGGAACTTTTGCTTTTAAAGGAAGACAGAGCTTATTGGAAAACACAGGGGAGTTGGTAAAACACACAAGGAAGTTGAAATGGATGTTGGTTCTTCTGACTTTCACGTGTCCTTCTAGGTAGCTCTGTTCTATAGTCCCGATAGCTGTAATATGGGAACGATAATATTGTGGGCCTAATGCATTGATCTGATGAGTTTTATTTCACTCAGCCTTGTAAAGTGCTTTGAGAACCTTGCTGATGTCAGTGAAATACAAGAGAGGCTTTTTTCCTCGCTCATTTTTTTGTTATCATGTCTGGAAATTAGAATGCTTAAATAAAAATAATTTATACTCATATTTCCTTTGAAAATAGAGGAGTTAAATATTTTGCAATTAAGATTTCTTTCCATTTGCAAAATTTGCCAGCAGTCAATCCTCATACATAGAAAAAAATAATGTCACAGATTTGTGACAATTATACAATGAAAAATCTTTTAATGTATTTCACACACAGTTATTGTTCATTTAAAACACTCATCAGCCATAAGCAACAACATCTCATGTCTATGTATACTGTGATAAAAGAAAAACCAAACCAGAGTCTCTCCATTTCTAATTTCCTCAAGATCTGATTTTTTTTTCAGCTCTTTCATTAAACAGAATGGGTCTGTGACCTGTACTCGTAGTGTATTATTTTGGCAAAGCTGCTGAACTGAATTATTACCATCACTTCTGAGCATTCATAAAAATCTAGAGATGGTTTTAAGTCTAATAGTACAGGTAGAACTTTACTATGCCAACCTCATCTCCAGATAGCAAATTCCTTTCCATGTGTCTTCGTTACATACTGGTTTCAACTGACTCTAGCTGTAGTTTACAACATGTGATCTGAGGAAACCTAAGCATGGATTAACTACTTCTACGAGTTCCAGAAAATTTAAATAACAAAAGTAAAGTCACTGCCATGAAATTACAATTCATTTTGCAGACATCTAGCTCTTCAGAGCAATTCCCATGGGTGCAAACTGAAAGATTAAGATGGCATTAACAGCAAGAGTATAAGTATTCTTACCATCCAACAATATGTGCATGGGGTTTGGCCTTAATCTTTATATGTTAATCCTGCTTAGGAAAACTGTGTTTTCTGTGTGGTTTGCAATGAAGCTTGCTCATATCCCCTGAGAAAAATGAGAACAAATATTCACACATTTCATTTAAATTCATTTCATTTTTCTACTATCTAGTTTACATTCAGATTCTGCACATTGTGAATGAAGTCACATTCTTTCAGTTGTCTCAGTGGAGCACCTAGAATGTACACCATGAAGCAGATTCCTCTCAATCTTTGGATCACTCGTTTCTAAGATAACAAGATTTTTCAGAATCTCTGTTAACTCTTCAAATATATAAAACCATGAAAAAAATATTTAATTTGCAGAAATTGCTGATGCAGATACAGGTGAACCGTAGGACCAATGGTGCATTTTCAGATTTTTGCATTTTAGTATTGTAGCCACTGTGCTAAATAACCAAAGGAATTACAGCTCCTAGTAGGGAAATTTCATCTCACCACTTGTCAATATTTTCAACATGATTTAAAACAGATATGCAGTAACTTGCATGAAAAGTTAACTTTGATGGAACATAAAGTCCTGTAAGTTCTTGCTTTTTGGAGGGAAATTGATGCAAAATATCTGGAGGTTAGTAACATGCAGGAAGTAAACCAGTCCTGTGTAATCTTGACACTGTGTATAGTTTGCCATGGAGATGCTGAAAAAAGCAGTCTTCCATTCGCATCCTGAAAATTGAAGCATTAACCCATTAATCATTCCTTGGTAATACAAGTAATGGGGTTTGAGTCTTTCACTGTCAAAAGACTTAATTTCCTACCTTACCTCCTTAGGTCTAGCACAAATATGCTTGCCTGAAAAAAATGATTCACATCAAAGTCACCTGCCACCAATATTGCTCATGATGATAGCTCTCAAGAACATGGCAAGTCAATAAAATTTCAATTTGCTTCCTTTAGAGAATGTTCCCTTGGTATACAATAATATCTGATACTCTATGCACATGAGTATTTATTTTAATTATCATATATCAAACATGCTTATTCATATTCCTAATTTTTATATTTTTAACTCTTTATAGAGTAAGGGATTATGATTTTTTTCACTATGGTTTGGACCAATTATGCTTGAATGAAAATTAGATTTCATTTAAAAATGTCCCCACAGAGAACCTGAGGTAGTTAGCTCAAGGCATGCATACACAAGAGGAGGGGAGGAAAAGTTCAGTCTAGCACAGCATATTATTCTCTGATTTATCAAATCAAGCATCATGTAGCTGGGAAGTCCCTTTTTCAGCATGTCCTTCAGGATTTTAGGATTAGTAAATTCCATCTTTTTTCACTTTCCACAGGTAGAAAGAGGGTAATGACATCATTTACTGCCTGCTCTGTCAGATTTTCAGCTTTGCATGAAGCAGTCATTAAATCAACCCAGTATAATCACAGAATCATAGAACGGCTAGAATTGGAAGAGACCTTAAAGATCATCAAGTCCCAACCCCCCTGCCGTGGGCAGGGACACTCTATTTGCTCAGGAGTGGCTGTGGCTGCCCAAAGCCAGCTTGGTGTCTCAGCAAAGATGCAGTTCCATGCACTTACCCAGTGTCACTACCAGTTCTGCACTTTGGATGACTTAGGAACATTGGCACCAAAGGCACACTGTGGTCCTTTACCTAACGTTGGGCAACTGAGAAGGACTCCAGCCAGATTTCAGACGAAAGGTTTCCTAGCTTGATTACGTTGTGGCTGGTTCACCACTCCCATGCACGGCTCCAGCACAGCACATTGGGGGTTGGCAGCTCTGCAGGACAGAGATGCTGAGTCACCTGCACCTACAGCCTCTGGCCATGAAACAGCAGAGCAGCCCAAGTGCCTCAACTTGGGAGCCTGGCTGAAAGGATGTTCATTGACTGCAGTATCACAAGCACACACACAGAGACACTGCTAACCCTCAATTAATAAATGTGCCACCAGAGAGCGGAGGCACCAGGCAGCAGTTGCTCTAGTTCTGGGCAAGCCTATGAGTTTCAACTCGGCAATGGTCCTGCTGGTCCTGAGCTGCCATCAGCAGTCTCATCATCACTACCTAGAATACCCTACCTTCTGTGTATCCCTAAGGGTCTGTAAGTCTTTGAAATTTAATTTAGAATATGTCTATAAACAATACTAAAAATTAGTCATGATTTTGAATTTAAGCAACTATATAAGTTCTTATTTTCTTTATTTTTGCATCATTATTTGTTAGAAATACTAGCAAAGGGTTACTCCACCTATTTCAGCTTCTATACTTTTCTCACCATTCTGACTAATGTCTGCATCACATATCAAGCATTAAGACACAGAAGAAAAAGCTTCTGTAAGGGGCCAGTGTCATATAACTCTGGGACTCTACTTCCATCCATGAAATGAGTGCCTTGCAGAGACAAAAAGAGTTGTAACATACACGACTACACTTTCCCATGAGTAAGGATTTTCCAGCACCATAAATGTGTGTTATCTTTAAGGCACTTCAGCAAGACTCCCTAGAAATGACTCACAGCCAGATCTTCCAGGAAATCTACAAAGGTTCCCAAAAATCAGTTTCGGGCCGGGGATATACTAAATACAAAGGATTCCAGGTGACTCAAATGAGATTTTACCTTTTTAAAACCTCCCATAGTTGTATTTCTAGAGTCAAAGATTTGACTTGTGATCTGTGCAACACATAAAATACTTGATACATGCTCTGTTTTTTTTAAAGGCAGCTCATAAATTTATTGCAGTCTTATGGTATACCATTCAGATTGATTTATGGGGCACAGCTCAGATTTCTTATAGCTGAATTACCAAGCACAAACCAGGTACACCATCCCATTAAAAATGAATTTACTATGGGAACTGCACATTGAAAGTTAAATAATGGCTTGATTTTCAAGCTGAAACTGAAATATTTGCTTTTCTGCCAACTAATCCAAAACAGTCTATGAATAATTGCATTACCTTTGCTTTCAACATGTTATTTATTTTCACTGAAGGTCATAGTCTTTGGGGAAAAATTACAGAATAATGAGCATTACTTTACATACTCTGACCTGTAGTGTTACCACTGTCACACCTTTGCACTGAAAACTATGCTTATCCTGGCAAAAGAACTTAGTTACACTGTTGGGATTTTTTAAATGATACGTTTGTTTTACTTTTAAGGAAATCTTACATACACATATATATGCACATGAATAGTTGCAATTCATATGATATCCAAAACCACGAATATGTTCTAGATCAATAAAATCTAGAACAAAAAGTTCTTAATCTCAGTTATGTTTAGCCCACATTTAAGAGGAAGTAATATTTTAGTAAATGTCCTAAAGAATAAGGAAAATAAAAACCAATGTGTGAGGTTATTTTTTTCATATTCTTTCTCCCACCAGTCTGACTTACTATCATAAATTCAACTGTACAGACCTTTAAAGGAGAGATAAATGATCATAACAGAATTTAAAATGTTATAAGAATGACCCAATATAGGTAGTAGAGGTATTTCTCGGTGTTCCTATTCTGCAGTCTACAAGGACAAAAGCAAATTCTCCAGAACAGTGAAAATACAGGTCCTAGCCTGACCAGGAGCTACAGTCCTCATTTTTATTTCAAAATTTTTCTGAATGTTAACTTTATGAGGTGCTTGGGATTGAAGAAAACAGACACTTTGAAAAGAATATAGATTTTTTTCATCAGATGGTATAGAAACCTTGTCTAACATACCAGAAGTGACAACATAAGAAAACATGGATTTGGATGTATGGTGGCTCCTAAAAGGAGAACAAAGGGAAATAAAAATAATATCCTCTCCTTGTCATTTTCAGTTATTAGCAATTGTTTATTTGAGGGACTATTTGAACTTGTGAACATGTTATGAATATAACAAAGCATTTGAACTGTTGTCGGTACTGCTAGATGGGGTAACCAGTTGATGCAGGACAACTAGGCTAGATCTTGCCCTACATATTTATTCATGTTGGAACCTCTAGTGAATTGAAAAGAAGTCCCTGGCTTCCATCCTGAGCTTCACTTTGTTCATGGTGGTGAAGACCAGGTGAATCCATCACGTTGCTATACTTAATTTAACAGACAGGTAGTATATATTTTGTTTTGTTTTGTTTTGTTTTTCCCATGTAATCCCATGTAGATTGCCCCCTCTATTCTGTTTCTTAAGCACAGGGGTTTATTTATCTGCGTGGAATCAGAAGTCCCCTGCCATAAACTCCTCCTACACCATTTTCAAGAACACAGTGCCCATTAACAGCTTACAAAGTGGAGCAGGTGGTGACTGAATGCAAAAGAACAAGTTGTTGTTTTCCTAGTTTGATGCAACAGAACCGAATTATACTAAAACTGCACAGTGCCCATAACCAGGTGAGTGACATCCTTCCATGCTCTCATGCGTTGCTGGCCTTTGGAGGAAGTGTTTGCATGTCACGAAAGTACTTGTGACTTTTTCCCTGTCTGACATCCATTCAAGACCTAAGCCAGCTCTTTGGTGTAGAGAATAATCAACAGGCTATATGCAAAGAGAACAATCAGTTTCAGTGGGGTTTGTCTCACTTGAAAGAACTGTAGTAAAAATACACAGAATCAGCATTGTCTGATCAAACCACGACTCACCTTCATCCAGGTTTTCCTTACTTTTGGTCAGAAGTGGTTCCATTCCAAAACATTCTGGATTACTCTGTCTATGGCAAACACTCTGCAGTCCTACTGCCAGATACTGTATCACTGGAAAGGAATTTGGTCTGATATTCCTACTGCAGGGAATGGAATATAATTGGTGCTAGGCAATCAGCGTATTGTGTTGAAAGGAGACCATGAGAACAAAAGCCAAAAGCTGAAAGATTTTTTTTTTTATTTTTATTTTGTGATAAAAGACTAGGACAGAAGGAGCTACTAGACAGTGAACTCCATAAAGAGGCACATCTGTATTTATCTAGAAGTGATATACAGTGTACAAAAGAACATTCATGAAACCTGCAAGTGTGATGTGCATGCAGAGTACTGAGTGCTTCTAGCCCATTGATTTATTATACCATTTGACAGCAGTTTCCCAGTAATGGATTATAGCTGCTAACGATGATTTTAAAGTGCAATTGGAATGAAAACAGGGCCTCTTTAATCTGATATGGGTGGCACACTATGGTAGATCTGTTTTACTACTAGTCTCATGAAATACCATGATTGGCCAGTGGTACAGAATGTACTATTAAAAGATGGCATAAAGCTAAGTTATTTGATGCCCTCCTTTCTATCTTTCCAGCTGTGTTCACAAGTCTTATTTTTATATCTACATATTAGTTTTAGAGATACCAATTGCTTGATTATTTTTTTTCATGAGCAACGTATTACTTTATTATAGCTCTTCACAGCAAATATTATTTTCATATTTTCCAATGCTTAATAAAATGGCTAATTTTGCAAGGTCTCCAGAGAAGGGGACTCCACAGCCTTCCTCGGCAGCCTGTTCCAGTGCTCTGTCAACCTCACCACAAAGAAGTTTTTCCTCATATTTGAATGAACTGCCTATTTTCCAGCTTGTGCTCATTGCCCCTCATCCTGTCACTGCAAACTGCTGAAAAGAGTCCAGCTCCATCCTCCTTCAACCCAACCTTCAAATACTTATAAGTGTTAATAAGATCTCCCCTCAGCCTTCTCTTCTCCAGGCTAAAGAGTCCCAGCTCTCTCAGCCTTTCCTCAAAAGGGAGATGCTACAATCCCTTAATCATCTTTGTTGCACTATGCTGGACTTGCTCCAGTAGTTCCCTGTCTCTCTTGAACTGGGGAGCCCAGAACTGGGTGCAGTATTCCAGTTGTGGCCTCACCAGTGCAGAGTAGAGGGGGAGAATGACCTCCCTTGACCTATGGCCACACTCTTCTCTATGCAGCCCAGAATTCCATTGATCTTCCTGGCAACAAAAGCATTGATGGCCTCCAGCATGGAGTGAAGAGGAGAAAATTAGTGCATTACTGCCCAAATCCCTGTTCACTTCCTCGGTCAGAGGGAGAGGATGACCTTGTTTTCTCTGCTAAATTGTCTAATTGTAGTTTGAACTCCCATTTCATACACTCACAGAGCAGATCCACTGCTTTGCCTGTTCTCATTTGTTGCAGCCTCTTTGAATAGTTTTTTTGTGTAATTCACATCTCATGAGGCAGATTTTTGCAGGGAGAGAACCCTTTCACAGCAGAAGCAGTGTACAAATTATAAGAAATGAGCCATATGTCCCTCCCCAAATTACTAATTCTCCTTAATAACTAGAAAAGGAGAAATAATGTTGAAGATTCTTTGTGTGAAAACGACTTACTTTTTGTCACCCTTTACTCAAAAGTCAGAGCAATGGTCTTCTCCCAGAATCTTGCCCCGGTCATTGGAGCAGCCGGTGCCTTCTTTCCAGCACCCTGGAGAGCGCCCTTATCCGCCCCGAGGGACACCCCTCTGCTTCCAGCACTGACTGGGACGTGTTTTAAGAAACTAAGTATTTTCAGAGGCGGCAGAGAAAAAAAATAATAATAATTGAAAAAAAAATGGGTATGGATACCCATCCTGTTAAGCTGGAGACAAGGTAGATATATGTGCTGGTGATTTACGGGTAAAATTGCCCTCAGGGAATGTTTTTCTCTTTTTGCTATACATTACACACTCCATGCTTGTTATTCTTTGCCTGCAATGGGAAAAGAGTTTGCTTAAGGAGATTTTGACAGACAGTCCATTTTTTTAAAATGGATTTTTGAAATAGTATCCTGAAATGGGACTTTTAAATCTTTTGGTAGCAGAGAAAAGTCTTCAAGTCCTCCTTTCCTCCCACTAAGAACTGCATAGAGACTTTACCTGCCGTTTACCTTGTTTACATCCCTCAGCTGGGGTCACATAACTTTCCTGTGGCAACAATAGCAACTGTACACACAGGCAGAGTTTTACAGAAATTACAATGTGCTCTCACCTGGAAGCTACACTGGACACGCCTCCTCTCTGAGGATTGGTAAAAACAGTCTGTAGAACCCATAACAAAAACTTTTGTTTCAAGTATGTATGAGCATAATTGACTTTGAAGATGAATTCTGGAATCTATTGCATTTTGGGGGATTCCTTTCTCAAACGATTTTTCTGATAGTGGTTTTACTAAAAATCTCAATATTGGAATGACTTGATAGAGTCCTAAAAACAGGACAGTGAGTGTGTGTTGGCATACATATTTGTCAATTTTCAATCAGTTTTAAATTGAAAAGTAGAATTCAGATCACTTTGCATTTCACAGTTTCATTGTGATGATGTGAAAGCTGAAGTGCCTCTTGCTTTTCACAAGAATAAACTATGCAGAATCAAGAATGCACAATGGAACTCTTCTCAACACTTAATCAGAAAACAAACCCACACTATTCCTTATCAGAAATGTTATTCCTTACCAACACATAGCAATGAAGTTGCTTTCAGCATTGTCATAAAACTGACTGTAGTTACAAAGAGAACCACAAAGTAAGGGGGAAATGTTTAAAAGCTGATGTTTTCTCTTCTTTAACTGACAGGTTTCTTGAATACTTAGTTGGCTTTTTATCTCATGCCTACCCAACAGCTTATATTGCAGCAGATAAGGTTCCTGAAGAAGTCTTAGCCGAATAGAACCAGTTTACTAATTCACTGTCAAATGGCTGACTACTTACACACAAGGAAAACACTAATTCTCAAAAAAGGCACCTATAAAAACGGCAAATCTGAAAAAAAAAAAACCACAAACCATCTTCTTGCACATGGATAACATACACAAATACAATGCACACGAAAACATACATATTATATACATCTATCAGCATGTGGATGGAGGACAGACTGGATGATCACTTTATATCCATTCCAACATTCCTCCTCTGTGGTTCTATGTGTGTCAGAGTGCCCACACCCATGCATAAAATCATCCTTGTCAACTAAGAATAGGACATGACAGGCATTTAGTTACAGGTTATTAGTGATTTGAAACAGAAGGTGTAAAACTGGCCTCCAAAGGCAGCTGCAGAAAAGATTTTTTTGTTTTGTAGAGAAAAATAGAAAATACTTCATAGTACAAGAAAACGCTAAAAGAATACCTGAAATTCCAGATCTTTTTCTAAGGTCTTGAGCAAAAACCTCTTTGTAGTTCCTGGCATGAAAGAAATGCTATACAGCTTGAGCAAACTTAATGCTTCTATTCAAGACTATCTCAAAGGAATGAAACCAACTAAAAGATTAGATGGAATCTGAGTTTTAGACCAGAAATTAATTCATAACTGAATTCTCTTTAATAGGAAAAGCTATTTAATATTATTGATGTGGGCGTTACGGTACCCAAAAGCATGTCACTTCCTTGAAGAGCTATATAATTCCCTTAGTAAGATGACTGTAAAGGACTCCCCTTCCTCTTTGATAACTGACCCAGAGGGCATTTACTGAGTTCAAAGAGAAGGCACAGATACAATTTTTTCCTCTTGTAAAGAGAAATCTACATAGAAGAGAGAACACAAAGAATCTCACTTTATACCCTCATACAGACACTGGATTTAATATGTATATTCATGAATGTTTATCTTTCTAAGCTGTTGACTCAGCTTTATTTATGTGAGTATTATCATATCTAATTCTGAGCAAATGGTGGCATAACCTTTTATGTTATATAGGCTTATCCCAAAAAAACCCCATTTTATTCTTGAGTCAGATGCCCCAGGAAACGAAAATAATTACATATAAAAAGCTGCAGAAGATGTTGGTGCTGACTTGAAGGGGTAAACATAAATGTACAATTCAATATGATAATGCATTGGACTCAGAATAGCCATTTAGTTCACAGAGAAACACAGGACTAAGCCCTTCAAAAATAAAAATGAATCTGTGAATTATTTTTTTTTTCTTTTTCTTGATTCATGAATATTGGTTAAGTCTGAGACATGTTCAGCCTATCAGCAAAATGTCTGTTCTAGGACTCATGAAACATGATAAGACAATACGCAACTCATTTGCCTGGTGGTATCGCAATGTTTTGTATATGGGGAACAGGTGCATACTTCTATTTATCTTTGTAGTTTGTCTGTTTGTCTGCCTTGTGACGCCTTCTCTGCTTCTGGAACCAGTTGCTCTCTAATACATAACACTTTTAACACATTTAAGTCGTCCTTTTTCCTCTTTCTCTCTCTCTCTCTTTTTTTTTTTTTTTTAATACAATATCTCCCATGAATCAGGGTTTTACTCTGACATATCTACAAAATCAATTTGACTCTTCATTGCCGTACTAAGACCCATGTTTACAATAAAACCATTCTTCTCAGCAGCTGAAAGTTTCCTCTCTAGGCACTTCTCTGTACTTCCATTTCTTTCTGAAAAAATAGCATTTGCAAGATGTCAGTGTTGTCTGCAGTACCTCCCACTTTAAAAAAAAAATATATATATTTTGATATCATAGCTATATATTTGATAAAAACACCACCTGTTGCCAAAGTACAACACAGGGCAGTACAAAGTACAGTACAAGCTTTCAGCATTCACATGCTCATACACAAATTTGGGCAGTTACAATTTACATCTGTGCTTTGCAAACAAAACCACAGGAAAGATTTCCCGTTCTGAGCACTTGCTTATACCCAAATACTGGCTCTCTGGCCTGTGAAGCATGGACAGAGCAACAGACTTCGGAGAATCCTCTTAATTGCTTCAAAATGTCTCTTTCACCTAGGACTATAAGAGATGAAAAATTTTATAGGAAAAAATAAATTATCTTTACCTTTGAACAAGATACAACACAAGCATGAAGACTATTATTTTCTAGAAAACTTCTAAAATTGCTTTTTTTCTGCATTTTGGTACCAGACTTCTCCAGCACTCTCCCTGTAAATATATTTTTACTCTGAAGTTATGCAGTACAGTAATTTCTTCCTGTATATTCTCTTACAGCAGGGTGCAATTGAGGCAACCTTTTGTTACTGATTAAAAGTTCCTCAGTGGGGAGCCCTGGTGGCTATTAAGCCAGAAGAAGATATTTTGTCAACAGCCCCATTACATTTCCACATAGATACCAGCTTGTTGACTTGGCAACTTGAACTTCATCCTTTTGCTTTATGTACAGCTATTATGTGCTGACGCTGGAGTTTCACACTTTCATGGGAAAAAACATAGACCACAGCCTCCAGTGCAAATAGCTTTATTTTATCAAATGTCACAACAAGAAGGAAAGCTTGTTCTGTACTAGCATACTGGACTGGCTACCAAAGACAATTAAAACATTATTCCTGCCCTTTATCTTTCCATATATATACAGCCCATTAGTTCATAGAATCACAGAATGGTTAGAGTTGGAAAGGACCCTAAAGATCATTGAGTTCCAACACCCCTGTCATTTGCAGGGACACCTCCCACCAGAGCAGGTTGCTCCAAGCCCCATCCAGCCTGGCCTTGAACACTTCCAGGGATGGGGCAGCCACAACTTCCCTGGGCAACCTGTTCCAGTGCCTCAGCAGCCTCACAGGAAAGAATTTCTTCCTGAGATCTAATCCAAATCTCCCCTCTTCTAATTTAAAACCATTACTCCTTGTCCTATCTCTAGATTTCCTGACAAAGGGTCCCTCTTCAGCTCTCCTGTAGGCTCCCTTCAGGTACCGGAAGGCTGCTATAAGATCTCCCCAGTACTTCAAAGTACCGGTATAGGCTGCAGTGTGGTTCCTGATCTGCCAGGGTTTTAAATCACACACATATGGACTACTGGTGTGAGACATACTTCCTCATCTCGCCTCTCACTTGTGCATTCAGTAGCCAGTGCTCTCATTTTTCAGAAAGTATGCAAAAAAAAGTATAGCCAAGGATGGAAATTAATTAGATATGCTTTAACACAGTTGGTTTTTGTTTGTTTGTTTGGTTTGGTTTCTGCAAGTATTTAAAAAAAAAGTCAAAAGTTATAGAGTGTGGTGATGGCTTTTCTTTAAAGGAAAATCCAAACTTAGACCCTTATCTAGAATCCCTCTGTGTGGAAGGGTATCACACCAAGACTAACATTGTTTACCAAGTGTCCTGGTTTCCAGCAGGGCCGGGGTTCATTCTCCCCTGTCTCTATCCGGCACAGCTATTCCACCCGATGTGTGCCAGGCCCAGGGGCAGCAGGGAGCCAGCCGGGGAGGGGAGGGGCCACAACCGGGAGTGGGCGTGGCGACGTCACGGCGTAGGCGTATATATGGGCAGACGGCGCCGGGGTGCATCTCAGCGGCGTCGGTGGCGGTCGGGTCGGGGTGGTGCGGCGTGGGGGGCGGTGGGTATGTGCTGGTGTTTGTCTCCTCCGTCTGTGTTACTGTTTCCCTGCAATACCTGCTGCTCTGGTAAACAGTTTTTATCTCAACCCACGAGTCTGCCTTTTCTTTCTCATCCTCCCCCCTGGCTGCTGGGGGGCGGAGCCAAGGGACTGCCACGTGGCGCTTTTGTTGCTGCCGAGACTAAATCGTGACACCAAGATATGCAGTATCTGTTAATCTATTTATTTTTTCTTAATACTGTCCTGCAGCCTGTTCACTGTGTGTGTATGTATGCAGAATTTGAATTATTTAAAATTACAATATTTCTACCTACAATTCAATAGCAGTACACAATTTCAAGTTATTAATCTGTATTTCACGTTTCCATGTTCAAATTTCTCTGGTTCTCATTCGAGATTTACACCAGAGATTAATTGCAAATATACAGCGCAAGTAATTTGCATTTATGTATTAATATATCTTGGTTCTTAACCTCATTGTAAATACTATATTCGACATATGTGACTCATGAAGATACACAGTTAGTAAATTTTCCGGTGGCAAAGTGCATTGAAACTCTTGCTGTATACGTTTCTTTTATACTTTCTTTTATAGGCATATTATGACTTTTTTTTTTTTTTTTTTATTTATAAGGCATATAAGACTTCTTGCTCCTATACTGTCAAATACTGCCTCTAGGACTACAGCCATTTCAGGAAAGAAGGCATTAATATTATTTTAAAATATATGCAGTTCTACTAAGCATCAAAGATTATATGAACATTAGGTTACAACTGACCATTTATCTAGTTTAAGGAAGATAATTCTCAACTGGTTGTACTGGACTTAATGGGAATCTGTGGTGCTCACCATCATGCCGGGATGAAACTGAAGGGAACAAAATGCTGCATGTCACTATAAGCTCTGCAACCTGGCTGGGGTTTGGATCCGATCCCATGTACTTTAAGGTAGAAAATCCTCTCAATTACCTTTAGAAAAGCAATTTCTAAGCAAATAAGTAAGCAAAAAGTCCTGTTTCACAGTAGTCTTGATTGCTGAAAGGAGTTTGGTTCCCAGTTTCTGATCTGTGCTGAAGTGGATCTAGTAGCTCTCAAATTTCCTGGGGTACCATAGCCGCCCTGTAGAGCTGTCAAATTAGTCCGTACAAGTCTATATCTGGGTTTTGCCTAGTGCATACAGATATACCAGGTAACAGAGCATTGAAGGCCAGACTGCTATACAGTGAACAAAAGTTCTTATCACCTGTCTATCCATAGGTGGAGACACAGATCTTCCAGGGAGCTGTATGACTTTCATGATTCAACTGTGTTTTTGAAATGCAGAGGTAACTCATGCTTTCAGTAAACCTCCTCTTTCCTGCAGCTCCTTTCCCTGTAGGAATGACAGATGAGGTAAAATATGTAGCATTGATCAGCTCCCTGTTTCTTCCCAGAATTCACCCCATGGACTAAGGAAAGTGCCAGCGCTCAGACATGGCTATCACTGTCCTGGTCCCATTTCCCATCCACCTTGTGCATTTTCTGGCAAAACCAAAGTGAGAGATTTTTATCATATGCATTTCATATACTCTTCTCCTTCATCATTGCAAGGCCTTTTTACAGTTTTCACAGTCTTAATTCATTCTCCTACCCCTTTTTCTGCTGCCCTGTGGAGTCAGGTGTTCAGAGGTCACCTTGACATCAGCCGACTCAGCAAGATGATGATTACAGAGATATTGGAGGCAAATGCTCTAATAACATTAAATTAGGCGATTTCAGTAAAGTTATAGTCGTGTGATCATCACTTTAAGATGCATGCTAAAAACCCAGAATAATTCAGATCCCTCAACTGAAGCTAATGCACATGGGTTGTTAACCAGTAATGTGACCTTGAAGACTATGAGGGACAGTTGTTGGAGAGAACTGTCATTCTCTCCTGCTGCAGCCTGAGGGAAGCCCGCTTCTTTACTTGCCTCCAGAGCTTAATAACAACCTGGACTGCTGAATTCAGTATCCATGTACTAACATCCCACTATTACCAGTCCTTTTGCATGTGCAGTTGAACTGCTTAATGATCTCAATAGGCCAACTCTGCCCCAGAATTGGTTAGTTTGCTTAATGCAGTTTCTGAAAAGCTCAATCAGCAAAATTTGAGAGAATAAATGTTTAAAAAATATTCACCTCCTTACCACAGATACAGCATTATAACTGTACATCCTTCTAGCCTTCTCACTAGTACAGTAATTCATACGGAGAGAACCATAGAGAATGTAAATGCTTTTAATACACAGTTGGGGGATTTTGTCCAAGATGAGTATGACATATCCTTGGTATCTGCATTGCTGGGCCTGTCTTCACTAGGTGGGATGGCTGCTGTTGGGTACATCTTAGAGCAAGTACAATCTATTTCTAGAGCCAAGGTTTGGAGGAAAGTCCAAAAGCCACAAGTGATGGTTACTGCTCATTCTCTTCCACTGAGTCACTGCCGCAGATGCATTAGAAAATGATTTCTAGAGACTACAATGTCATCTTTTTGCAGAACCGCCTTCCTTTTCCCTAAATTTCTCTCTCTAGATTGACTCATTCTCCACACTTAATGTCCGCACACAGAAGATATTTTCACTGTAGCTTTAGGCTGGTCTCCATTTTTGCAATTTTTGGCCAAGAGTTATTTTTGCCAGAAGTCACATGTATGTGGGATTCTGCCACAAAACCAACCTTTTTAAAACCACTAATAGAGTGGTTTTAAAGTACCAATAATAAACTCTAAAATTAAAATGGGGAGGAGGACTGAATCTAAAAGTGTGGTCTATTTTAGGTAACGGATCAATGTTTCTATTTTGAAGTAAATTATTTTCCAAATCTGATTCTGTTTGTCAGCAAAAGAGTGTAACAGCAAATTGAATAGATTATTTTTCAGCAAAGAAAAGGATATACACATGAGTTTTGGTGACTGTCTGTTCAGATGTAGAAACCTTGGTCCAGGCTACTTGAAGTTCGTAGCTCTTTAAAGAAGACATTAAAAATTTATACAGAATCTCACAAATTTGATCTCAAAAACCAAATATTATTTATACAGCAACTTTAAAACAAAAAGTCTTTCATTTCCTTACAAAATTCATATTGAAATTAATCCCTTTGTTAATAATTTCTTTTAAAGTATGTTTAAACAGCTTTTCTAAGGTAAATCAATCAGTCACAGCTATATAGTCAACCTCTTTGTGTGCCAAACTTCACATACTAGTCAGGATCTTATCCCAAATATTTATCTCATAGTAAACAGTATTAATAAAAGGTCCAAGTAACAACTTTATATACAGTCGTGCTGTGTAAAGATAGGTACAGACCCAAGGTTTACAGAAAACATCCTCTTTATATTTTTTGTTAACAAGTTGCTCTTCTTAGATGAAAAAATGATGGCAAACGTTCCACCCCTTAAAAAGCAAAAAAATATCTTTCTCTTACATGAATAAATGGAATTTTTATTTTTATTCTGGGGTAAAACCAGCAAAATTCGAGGTAAAAGCTAGTGAAGCTTATGCAGAGATGCCTGTGGTGGAATATTCCATTGTTTTACCTGTCTTCAATCTCTTTTCCTTATCCGCCTGGAAGTCCATGCAGGAGATGCCTGTTTTCACTCTGAAGTAGATGGAAATGTTAGGACACATTCTCCCAAGGGGGTGTCTGTCTGGGTTCTGGGTACTTCAAGTGGCAGGTTGAGGTTTCCTTTCCTTACAGGGGCAGCAAACACAGAGCTGTGGTTAAGGAGAGGCTGGACAGACCACCTTGCTGGGGGACAGCTGGAGAGGCCAAGGGCAGAAAGTGGTTATTGAGAGTCCTCTGGGGAACTTGCATCAGTGAGAGTTTCCCAGGGTGGTGTCAACACAGCCCTTCTGTGCCTCATTTTCTTCTGATCACTGCCTCGTCCTTCAGCTTCTGCAACCACCATCTCCCCATTCCAGCCTACCATGGCCCCAGATGACCATGACTTCTGCTGCTGCTTTGTGTTTGGCCTGACCAGTACAGACAGGTTACAAGAGGAAGTCGCGAGAAAACTGCACGCTCCTACTGACTTGATTTTTACTTACGTGGCAAACCAGAGCCTACCTCAATATCTAGACCAAGAACCTGGGACTAGTCTAAGCCTAGGCTGCTTTGAAGAGTATGTCCTAGCTTGAGCAAAGCAGAAAAGTGCTAACAAAACGACAACATTAAGAATTACTTTAAATTAAATAAAAATTCTTCCTATTTCTTTATGCAAATAGCACAGTCTGAAACTGAATGCAGCTCAAGGAGTTGGGGCTTGTGCTTTTTTTTAACAATGTTAAGTCAATCTGTCTATGACTATGTGTTGGTTTTGTAGGCACCGAAGAAATAACTGAAAGTGTTTATGGTGTTCTCTCGAAGCCTTATAAAATGAAAACATAATGTTTCCAGAAAACATTGGTAAGTTGGCTTTGCTATCTGTCATTAGAAACTAATTTTTTGTGTTGTTTGCAATCTGATACACTTGCAACTTATCTCTTCTTCATAATGACTGTTCTTTTTTCCACCTCAGTAAGCTAACAGAAGGATCTGGGTTCTGAGCTCATCATTCCCCCTTCATTCACTGTTCCTTTCAACTAGGCATGCAGAAAAATAACTTTTGTTAAATACCAAAGTACCAGATCCAATCTTTTCAATTCTGAAAAAGAAAATAATTAGCTTTTTTAATTTAAAAAGCTACACTTGTTATTCTTCCCCTTCACGCCTAATCACACATATTTAAGGTGTCTGACAGCCACACGTGACATTGCTTAGCCTCTTGAAACTTGCACTTCTTGGTAGCTTTATTATCCTTTTAAATAACTGCTACTTGTAATTTCCCTTCGAAAGAAAAAACTGCCCGTTGTTTTAACCATACTTCATCAGTGCAAAATTAATCTTTTTGGATCCGAAAGAGCTGTCTATAAACCTATCTCTTCTTGTACCTTCTCTGAAGTCAGCAGAGGAGCTGGCTGGAAGAGGACAGTGGGCTGACCTGAACAGGTCCCCTTTACACACCCTTGTTGTGCAAGAGTGTCCCCAGTTGGCTGACATGACTCTGGAATGATCAGCCACTCTAAACTAATGATTTGTTTTATTTAAATTAATTTATTATTATATCACCAAATAAAACCTAAATGTTTTTAATAGAAAACACATTACCCATGGGTATGATATTATAGAAACACTTAAATAGTGATTTTATATATACTCTGCATGTCATAAAACCAGTTTTATTAATAAATGTTATTTTAAAAATAGAATAAAAATACAGTTATCACATTATGAAAATATAAACATATTTATTGAGCTAAAATTACATTCTGTAATATAAGAACAGTGTGTGTTGTCTGTATTCTCCAGCTTTACAAACCTTAATGTTTAAAACCAGGCTGGATGGGGCTTTGAGCAACCTGCTGTAGTGAGAGGTGCCCCTGTCCATGGCAGGGGGCTGGAACTTGATGACCTTTAAGGTTCCTCCTAACAAGAATGAATACCACAAGTACTATTAAATTAATTAATAAATACCAGAAGTAGCTTAAGCTGTCCTCAGTGTTCCAGTTGTGTTTCAACTGCGTATTACTCTATTAGCAGTGGTACAACTGCAGTGAATGAGGACTTTATTAATTCCAGTTTTTGCCTACATCAGTAATTGTAGCAACACTGTTAACCACAGCTTACAGAAACTTACTAATGGGTATTTTCACTGCCCTTGCTTGCAAGACAGACTGTTGAGCTTCAAGGGGGTGGTTTCACAGCTCCAGTAAGCTAAATTAACACCCCAGCACAGCTGATGCACACACTGCTCCCTGCCCTTCCCACCCTTCCTTTCTGCCCCAGCACTAACCACTCACTCCTGCTGTTTACAGAGTGCCAGCTCTGGAGCTAATGAGGCACTTCTGGGAGCCAGTTTCAGTCACTGAAACAGCAGAAATCAAAGCCAGTAACTCAGCAGTGAGTTAGACCAACCTACAGCAAAGCCTGCCTGCTGTCACAGCTGAACAAGGAAGGATGGAGGCTTGAGGGGACAGGAACATGTGGATGAAGAAGAGCAGTAGCAAGTACCTAATGAGTAAAGTTTTCTTGGCCACTGAGATCACTGTCATTCACCGCTGACTCTAGTGTGCTCCTTCAGTAATAGTAAATACATACTAAAAAGATCAGAAGGCAGGGAGGTTTGTTCATGCTAAAGGGATACTTTTGGTGGTTCTTTCCTGGAATGTGTTTGGCATTTGCTGCTGAGCCACAACTTAGATACATTCTTCAGATTTTTGGGGTCTTCTTTTGGTGAATTAGAAGACCAGACACTTGGACTAACAGCAACCTTGACAGGTTCTCCCCAGACTGCAGGCACAGCTAACGGCACAAACATCCTCTCCCCAGAAGACAAACAAAAGGTTGTGACAATGATGGTCCTTAACTTGTGTGTGTGGCTGGGAGGTACTGGGCTGATCAAGACCTGTTTTTTCTCAAAAAGAAATTATAGTGTCAGTANAAAAAGAAAAGTAAAAAAAAAGCTGACAGACTTTAGACCTAAAGAAGATCGTCCTGGACCAGCTATTCTCACTCACCACAGCAGCTCTCCAGGGAGTGTTACTGTGCTCCATCAGTTATGCAGCATTATCCTCTCCTTATAAATACCTGTATCAGCAACATAGTAGACAGAGAGTAAGCTTTCAAAAACATTTTCTGAAGTACCAGTAATTGTTTCATCTATATCACTCATTTGTAGGTTCATCCGCATATTGTATGAAATTCAAATTATGTCCTTCCAAATCCCTATGAAGCCATCACATGTCCTGACGCTGTTGGTCTACCATGCCTCATGCAGAGCCCTTGTGAGGTACCCCTCACCCTGGGCTTAACTCTTTTTTATGTATAACTTAAGCAAACTCTGTCCCATGTGGCCTATGAAGGTCAGACGAATTTCTCCAGCTCGTATTTCCTAGTCAAGTTTCCCCTCCTAGCACACCAGTCAACTTGTCCTTATAGACAAGTTGAAGTGAAAACCACCGTGGGGTTTGGGCTTCAAACCTGAGCTGAAGTAACAGCTGAAGGGTCCAAACGCAGCATGCATCTTTTTTCAGCTGTGCTACAAGCTAAAAGAGAAACTACAAGCTCCCACAGCATGGCTGAGCCTGTTAGGGAGAGACAGAAGAAAAGACCTCATGATAGCATGGGAAATTAGTGCAGAGGTACTCTCTTAACCCCAAGGTGAAGGAATGGATTCATGTCTCTTGTAGCTGATCTCCACTGCTGCCGAAAGGTCAGTAGTCTCTGCTGGGCCACACCTTCCCACCTTCTCTTTGTGCTGGGGCTGTGCTGCTTCATCAGCACAGGCAGCTCAAACAGCTTGCTGACCTAGCTAAGAAAACACCTTTTTTTTTGTGGTTGTTTCTTCCAGCTGGGTTAAGTGAGCTTCTCTGAGTCACTGTATGGTCACACAAGCATCAGCCCTACCGCAAGGCAGTCAGCGGTGACACACACTGGGGCAAGAAGGAGAACCATTCTTTGTGGAAGAACGTCTTCTCAAATCATCTAAAGACAGTTGTGAAACCACACAGCTGAATATGAGCCCACCACAGGTAAGTACATGGATGTGAACCAGCACATAAAACTGAATGCCAAACCCAGAAGACTTTAATTAAGCTACTGTTAACGTAGCACTGCAGTTCGTAACTGTTAGTGCTGCAAAAAACAGTGAGATCAGAGTAGATCACTGTTATTTGCAATATCATGGCTTTTCTGACTGTGACAGTATTGTCAAGACCAAGCAAACTGAGAGAAAGCACAAGTGTTAAATGTTTGTGAAGTCCTGTTACTAACAATGGGAGATTATAAAGTCTAGCAAAACTAGAATAACGTTTAAATAAGGGTGGAAACTATGGAATCCCAAATATGTCCTCCGATACAAGACAGCAGAAGGGATCAAACTGGCATAAGCTCCACCAGGCTGGATTTCTGCTTCTAGAGATGCTTCCTACTTTGTTGTGTTTAAGGTTGGCCATCTCAGTTTTATGGAGGGACTCTGCAGGAGCACAAAGTACATGCTGGTCACAGGATACAGAAGGTGTCAGGTTTGACTTTGTTTATCCCCATCATTTCCCTCTCACGGTATGTTTGAAGCAGGAAAAATAGGTAGGATCAACATAGGCATGGGGACCAGGGAATTCTTGCTACAGTATTATTTACTGTCAAACTAACAAAGTATTTTAACTGCTCAAAGACAGATCTTCCACCTGCACCAGAGTGTGATGTCAGCAGCCACTGCCCAGGTGTTTTGTGTTCTTACCTCTCCCTAGTGATTAAATGCACACATTCCCCCAGAGGGAGACTTAATGGCACCCAAAGGGCTGCCTGCTCTTTAGTCATCTCAACCAGGCAGCGCTTACTCCAGAGCTGTGAGGTGCCCCTGTGAAGTCTGGGGGCAGACTTCACTCAAATATGAATATAAGAATATCTTCCATTTCATAACATGTAAAATACACACATTGAAACAAAAAGTTTATATCTCTTTCTCTTCATTATCTTGTCATTATTATTTTTCAAGTAGGTAGAGAGAGACGTGATTTCCATATTATTTTTTGTATTGAGCTTAGTCACTTGTTTGGCAAGTTTAATGTTTCATCATAGAAAAAAATACCAAAACACAAAAGGTATCTTTCACTGTCTAGTAACTGAATTTTGCAGTGCTCATACAGTTGGCACTGCAAATATGTATTTCATCAGGAAACCACAGGAGATGAATTAGATTTCCTGTTCAGCTTAGAGAGTAGCAGAAGGTTATTGGTGCGCCTAGCTGTTTCAGAGCTGTTATCTACCATTACAGGAGATACAACTCTGACATCAAAACTCTTCAGTTGTTCTTCATCTGAAGACTAACATCAGTGGGCTACACGGTGTCAGTTTGGTTCTGTCCACTTCTGTCAGCTGCTTGTTGCAATGTGCAGCTACTGAGGGAGTAAAGTACAATAAATTTGCAGCCCAGGAGAGCTGTCTTTGATGTCAGGCAACCATACTTTTGCTCTGAAGTAAAAATTTAAACATACAGTTATAGATTAAGGTGCTCTTCTAAGACAGATGGGGAGCTGTTCATGGTCACATTCTTTTGCCAAGCAGAAAAGGTTGAACTCCCCTGTTCCTTAACAACAGCATCTTATAGCATCCCATAATTCCAAGGAGTATCCAAAAGCAATTTCTTTTTCTCTCTCACATAATAACTAAAACTCGATGAAAAGGGAAGACTTTTGTTATGATTTAGAATGTGATTTTTACCACTTTAGAGGTGAATCTTGGAAATCTGTATGAAGTTCTTTATAAAAGAGAAAGCACTTTTTACATTTCCATCATGATGCAACTCAAAAACAAGTTAAAACATACTGAAACAAAATCATAGAATCACAGAATTGTCTAAGTTGGAGGAGATCTTTAAGATCATCTGATCCAGCCATCAACCTAACTCTGATTAAAAACAAAACAAAACAGAAAAACAAACCCAAACCTATCATCAAACCACGACACTAAGCACCACATCAACCTGTCTTTTGAATACCTCCAGGGATGGTGCCTCAACCACTTCTAATGCCAATTCCAATGCTTAATAACCCTTTCAGTGTTAAATTTTTTCCTGATATCCAATGTGAACGTCCCCTGGTGCTACTGGAGGCCATTTCTTCTTGTCCTGCTACTTGTGACTTGGGAGACTGACCCCCACCTCTCTACAACCTCCTTTCAGGCAGTTGTAGAAAGCGATAAGGTCTTCCCTCAGCGTCCCTTTCTCCAGGCTGAACCACCCCAGCTCCCTCAGCCTCTCCTCATAAAACTTACTCTCTAGACCCCTCACCAGCCGTTGCCCTTCTCTGGACATTCTCCAGCATCTCAATGTCTTTTTCACGGTAAGGGGCCCAATACGTCATATTCTTCTTTGGTTTGTTGACAATTTTTTCCTAAAAACAGGCTCAAGTAATCCTTCCATAACTCATAACATCAAATGGAGATAGCTTTGCTTACAAGGCCAAGAGTAAATGGATGCTTTCTAGAGAGGTTTAAATTTTACTAACAAAAATCAGTTACATTTGAAAGCTTCCAACTGTATTTTTTATGGTTTTTAGTATCTGGAGTCCCATCTGTGGCAGAAGAGCTATTCTGTGCTTGTTTGTGTGATAAAGCTCACCTGTGTGTGATAAAGATCACCTGAACACCCACAAAAATGTTCAGAGAAACAGTGGCAGGAGGAGGAACTGAAATAATACCCTTCCAGGCTACTCTCAGGTTCACCACAGGATTAATCAGCCCACTGAAGGCCTACCTCCACAAGTCCAGGGAGCATGGGCACATGGAGTGGCAGGCAGGAACGAACCTGAACCAAGGCACTGAGGAGCAAATGCCTTGTCTAGGTCCTACCATGGGCTGTCCCAGCAGAGTCTCAGTCCCAAGGTCCAGGTGAAAAAGTCATCACAACAAGGCACTGTAAGTGAGTAGTTTTCTGGATCATCTTTTGAACCAGAGCAGGGTTTTTCCGTGGGGATGCAGGAATAAAACAGTTTGTGATTACGTAGTATTTACTACAGGATATTTGGTGGAGGAAGCAAAGGTGGGAAAAGGGAGGCTTAGGTGATTTGGAAAGGAATGAGAGTGGGAAAATAAAAGGATAAAAAGGGCTGGTTGTGTGCAAATATTGTGCATTTTGGTATTTCTGTCTCTCACTACCTGTACCCTAACGTTTTGTTTACTCTTTAAACTCCCCTCACCCATTGATCTGTTGCCAGTCAACTTCCAAATAAGCAATTTGGCAACCAGAATTTTAAAATAATGTATTTTTGCTAAAGAAGATTAGTAAGTACTTAAATGGCTTCTTATAATAACTTTTGGCAATATTTAGAAGGAAAAGTCTGTTAAAGTTACAAAGAATACTAATATACTGGTCATACAATTTTCATTCTGCAAAGTTATTCTACTCTTTTCTGTCTTGCAAATTTTGTTTTTAACACTTAACTAATTTACTTCTTACATCAAGAGTCAAATATTCATTTTAAGCATAGAGTCATCATTTCTATGTTCACTTGTTATCTAAGTATTTACTTCAGAAATTTTCTGTGGCCTGACTGTAGAATTAAAACATTCACAGCACCTTATTGCCATCACTGGCTTTAAGAATTCATTGAAGATGGGTGAGTCTGAATAGAGAAGAATATAATATTAACTTCAGAAAGAAAAGACGAAGTACTAAGAACAAATAAATAAACAGTCACATTGAAAACACTTGGAGAGTCAGTGGAAAAGAAGCAGCCAGCAAAGATTTGTTGCAAACAAAAGTTAGTTACACTGCTATATTTTCCTTCTTTAACAGGGTGTCTGGGCTGCAGTGAAAGAGGCAGTAGAAGTGATGTGTATTGACTTTAGGGAATCTTTGGGCACTATCTTACATGACATTCTCATAACCAGTTTATGGAAATATTTTATTCTGGGCTAAATTGCTACACGGTAGTTTCACAATTGCTTGCAGAAAATACTCCAGGACTTATCAATATTGTGTTTTCAAACAAAAAGGATATATAATACAGAATTCTGCTGGGGTCTAGCCACAATTGGGTGCAATGCAGCATTTTCATTCATGACTTGGTTCATGGTACAGAGAGCACACTTACAAACTTTGCACGTGATGCCAGAGCAGAAGGGGCCACAAAGGAATTGAAAGATTAGAATTCAAAATGACTTTGATAAATGGGAGAAGTGGTCTGTAATCAATAAGATGAAATTCAATAAACACAAGTACCAAGTGCTACATTGAAGAAAGAAAAAAATCAAATGCATAAATACAAAATGGAGAATAGCAGCAGCACTGTAGAAAGAGGTCTTGGTGTTACAGTAAATCACATATTGAATATGAGTCAACACTATGATGCTAATGCAAAAATAGAAAAACTCATCCTGGGACATTTTAATAGATGTATCATATGCAAGACAGGGTTAGTAATTGCTTTTCTTAACTCACCTCTGAGAAGTGTCAGTTCGGTGTACTTTAATAGGATAGTACAAAAAGAAGTTAAAAAAAAAAAAAAGCTGGAGAATAATTGAAAAAGGGAAAGGATAGACTTGCTCTACAAAATAAAGGCTGATAGGAGGTGTGGATGTGATATAATAACAACCTTCCAATAAGTAGAAGGTTCTCATAAACAGGGATCCCACTGATCAATCTTCATAACACCGAGGACACAACAAAACCGAACTGGCAGCAGGAAAGGTTTAGGCTAAGACAGGAAAAACTTCTAACCCTGAGGAGAGCTATGGACAGAAATAGGTCACCTAAAGATGTGGTATAATCTACACTGTTCAGCTTTCTAAGAAGAGGTTAGGAAAATACTCAACAGAGATTCTCTGTTCCTTGAAGCAAGAGGCAAACAGCATGAGTTCCTGCAGGTTTTTTCATCCTAGGTACTGTTGTTACAGTATCAAAGAAACAGAAACTTGTAACTTAAATTAGCGTTTTTATTGTAATACTAAATAAGTTCAAGCCAGTTTCTGGCAGTGACTTTCCTTTCTTATCCCCAAAAAGAAATTCACACCCTGGCAGTCTGCTCCCCGTAAGTAGTAACATCTGCAGAGAGGTTTGGTCTGCTGCTGACTTTGATCCGTTCTCTCACAACAGCTTAATGCATCTCTTGATGCCTGCAGGTCTTTGATTCCAAATATTTATCTCCTTTCAGATTTATTTCTGACCGCTTGAATTCTATGTTTCCCCATAGAGCCCTTCTGATACGCACATCAGCTACAGAATTCAGCTGCTGCTGTTCATGACACTCTCTCCTGGCATCACTGGGGCTGCTGTTAATTCTTGGTAAGCTTATTCATTACTTGAACAAGTTACCTAGTACAGTTTGTTTGTTGCTCTACTGTGGTGTGCTTAAATAGTTACCAAGCTCATTTAAAGATTTTATTTTCTTAAATGTTTTGCGCATAGTTTCGTGGCTTTATGCCTTTAGACACTCTTTCTGCAGTTAAGATCACCACACTAATCTTCACTATCTTGCAGCTACTGTAACAGAGGGAGTCAGCTGTAATTACTTCTTAAATTAGATCTTGTTTGTTACTTAGGCCTAAATCTCTTGTGCACCAGCAAAGCTACCTGCTGCTTAAAGCAGTCATTTGTAGTAACTGGAGTTTGCTACTCTTAGCTATATCCTTCAGTGGTGTTTCAGCCACAAATCCCAAGTACTTGAAACAATCTGTTGCTACTAGTTTACTTCCATTTGTATTTCCATTCCATAAAAGAGTATTTATTCTACCTCAAAATGCACTGAGATTCGGATCTACATCGAAATGGAGTCTGCGGCTCATGTTCTCAGTTCTTTCACCTCAGAAACTTTATTAAAGTAAAACTGAATCATATTAAAGAGATGTGAGAAACTGGACACAAGAATCACACCCTCGGAACCATTGTGAACCTCTCCTGGGCCAATCAGACTGGGAACTTACAAGAGTCAAGACTAGAAAATATATCTGAGACTGTGGAATATGGTTATGTTGTCAGTTTGGTTTTGGGTTTTTTTTTGGTTTGTGGGGTGGTTTTTTTTGGTTTTTGGGTTTTTTTTTGTTTTTTTTTTTTTTTTTTTTTTAGTTAGAGTTCAGGGGTAAAAATTCTGCCTTGCATTCTCCCATATACCTGTTGCACTTGTAGACTTGAATTTCCAGGTATATTAATGGATATTCTCAAACAAGAACTGCTGTTATTGATGCATCCCTCATGTAACTTATTTTTTTTTCTATTTATTAATACAAGATTTGTGCAGAACTGGGTCACTGGTAGCATGTAAAAAAAATTGGGTCACTGACTGGAAATTATTCAGAGCATAGGCTATCCTGCCTGTGCTTGCATGTAGTTTAGGTATGTTAACTAGTATCTTAGATGGTACTGCATCCCACTTCCCATCCTCTGGCACTTTGTAAGCTGCCAGCCTTGTTTTACCACAGGGAACAGTGGAGGGGGATCATGCCTGTGTTTCTGAAGCTGGCAACAGATTTAAAAAAAAAAAACCCTCATACAAAATACCATGGAACTGTTGCTGTGCGCCCATCGGAGCCTCTCCATTTTTGCAAGACAAACTGAGCAAGAAGCACATATCTGGGCATGGCAGCCGTAGTTTCAGTGGCAGCACAGCTGCGTGCAGACTTCCTGAGCCAGGAGCGTTGTTTCCTGCACACGATGGGCCACATGAAATGAGACTGCAAAGCTGGAGGTACGTCAGGCACGACTTTCTGCACAGTCAGATGTTGTTACTGGTGACAAAGACAGGATCTCTTTGAGCGCTGTGCCTGGCTCTGTGAGAAGAGGTCTGCAAATGCAGGTGGGGTGTCTCAGCAGCAAAATAAGATTCCTAGAATGAGAAGTACAATATTAGTGGTAAATGTGTGATAAGTTAACCCTTTATTTGGTGAGGCAGTGACTAGTATTAGCATGTTGTTGAACAGGTAGTGCTCTCTTGGCACTAGGAAATCAGCAAGGAAGGTTATTTAGGAAATTAAAACAACGATTTCAATAAGAAGTGGTAGCAGACTTGGATACTTTCTCATCTGCATTGTGGTCAATGGAGGGGAAAAAAATACTCTCCACATATTCAGGTCTCCATGCTCAACATCAAAAGGAAGGAGTGATTGTGTTGTAAGTGTTGAGGGATATTAATTGTTTTGTGTAAGTACGTAAATTTTAAGTGGACTAATTTAGGATTATAATTTGCTGTGATCTGTGCTGCTTGCTTAACTCTACTTAGCATGAGTAGATAGATTTGCTGAAACCCTTAGGCCATAAGACAGCTATTCTTCTCGGTGCTTTTCCCAGTAGATGATATAGTATCATTCAATTTTTTAGCACAGGTAACTACTGGGTATCATACTGATGTTTTGGTAGTGTTTCTCTCAAGTTCAGGACTTACTTTTTGGTTCTCCTTGTTCAACCAACAAGGACAGGTACACAAGGAATGTAAACCAGAAGGTATAGAGGCTCCAGCCCTTAGTGTAAACTGCAAACCAACAAGGTAAGAGCTTGCTTGTCTGGACACAAAAAGAATCCAGTTAGATATTAGAAGACCCTAGACCACAAATCAGCATTGGACCAAAAGACATGTGGGCAGCACATGAGGGGCAGGTATAATTGGGGCAAGAGTATAATTGGCCAGGGATTTCTTTGTTCACGGTCCATCTCTTTGGAGGCACCCAGCCCGGGCTATTTTTGTTACCTATACCTTCCAATTAAACTAATTCTTTTATGAAATCCAACGCCTGGGACTCTGCTGTGGGAAACCTAGGGTCGAGCCTGAAGAAGGAGGAAGTGTGCCCAGGAGGAAGTGTGTGGATGTGACACTACAAATGGTGAGTGAATGCTCAGGCAGCAGCTTCTCCTTTAGCAGTGAGCTGTTGTAGACAACCATGGAAGACAAAATCAATATCAGGTGATTTAGCAAGGTGCATGATGTCTGGATGTCACACACTGCTCTCCCAGCCATGCTGATAGAAGGAGCTAATGGTCCCCCCAAGTTCCCAGCACACTGAGATCAACAGACTGACCCACCAAGAGCCACAGGTGACTGTGCCTGCACCCACACATCCAAACTCATCCAACAGCAATCTCCATTGAGACCTTCTCAATTACTGCTTAAGTTGCTGTAGCTGAATGTGTGTGCTTGTCCAGCTCAAAATAAAATCATTGATCTTCTGTCGGGCTTGATTCTAACTGCTGCCTTCCTACAATTTTTCTTACATATTTAACAGTATCTATCTCCTAATCCCAAGGATGTGCATCCTAAGGTTTCTCCTTCTCTGCTTAAGTAAGCACTGATGATGGTAGATTATGTCACACACTTGGCAAACAAGGACTATCTGGCTTGAGGGAAAGGAGAAGGCAAAATATCTGCAGAGATTTAGATCTGTCAGAAGTTACGGATGGGTGAAGAGAAACCGAAGACATTCAATAACAACAAGGAGAGTCAAGTAGTCCCTTGAGTTCAAATCTTGAGGAAGACTTTATTTTAGTTTTCAAATTTGTAACAGAAAAGTGTACAGAAGAGACTGATCACTCCCATAAGGTATGTACATCACTTTCATCATGGGCGATGTGATTCTGGGTGGTGAAAAAGGACATCTTTGACTAAGCCAGAAGAAGCTCATCAATGAATGTCCTGAAACTGATGTGCATGCTGTGTCCTTTGACCTGCTGGATCACAGCTGTGACATGGAATGAAGGCTGATGTCAGGTGCATGAAGAGTGATGTCAGGCTGTCTCTTTTCTATCCTAAGCTAAAATCTCACTTTTACAATGTCTGATACAATGTCACCCAGTGGTCAGGGCGGATACAGTAAGGTGGTGGTGAGTGCAGGGGCCCTATCTAGACTCACATTATTGCATGAATTCTGTTTGGGGAAAAAAAAAAAGCCTGATTTAGTGTCTGAAACAGAGCTGTTTTCTCATAATTACCACATGTAGTCATGACATGAGAAAATCCTAGGAAGAACATCAGGCACGTGAGATTGAGGTGCAATGGGTGTGGATGTGGTAGATGGGAAGGGGACCTTTGTGCTTCAGGCTTGGACAAGTTAGAGACGTGGCGGGCAGAACTGGAGTGTTCACTTACCATTGGGTCTTTCTGGAGGCAGAATTTTTAACCGAGTCTCCCGGGTTGATGTATTTGCAAAAAAACCAACACTACAGAAGAATTCATTCCTTGAGTTCCCATGGTGGTTTTGATAAGTGTTTTTCATAGAATCCAATCAGGTCAAGTACCTCTGACTTGGTCTTCTTGGCATCATGTGGAACAAAGCCTAGGGAGCATGCTTGCCAAGTCCACGATTTCCACTGTGGCTCCAGTCCAGGCTCTGTCTGATCAGTAACGCTATGTCGTCACCAAATTCTTCAAAGCTGCTGCTGCTGGAGCCAAGACAGTTTACAACAAAACTCCAGATTCCAGCAAAAGCCCAAACAAAAGAAGAAAAAATATGCACCCAAACCTGCATGTACACAAGTAAAGGGATTCCTTGGAAACCCTTGGGTACCTTGTCAAAGCAGCATCAAGAGCAGAAAGGGAGAATGAAATAACTGGCTAGAGAGTCTTTGGGCCGGTGAAGAAAGTTCGTTCAGAAATACTGATACCTGATCTTGCACAACCCTGCCAGATAAAAATTATTCCTTCATTTGTTTGTTTATATGTTCTCACCCCCACCTCCAGCCAAATAGAGTGGTCTTATGCCAGCTCAGCATCTTGTGTTTAAGGGTTGCAGCATTTTTAATCTATTACTAGCTACCCTAGAACTGGATTTACAGCTCCATGAAGCCACTGTCTCTGGTGTTTACAGCTGCTGGCCTCTCGGCCCTCTCTGTCCAAACGTAATCTATGTAAGTGCTGGCAGATAGCAGAGAGGGTAACCAATGAAACTGGAGCACGCAGCCAGCTGCCTCTCCCTCCCCCTTCACACCCCCTGCTTTTT
>VXBW01000044.1:668719-742594 GCA_013400375.1 Thinocorus orbignyianus | reverse complement strand
ATCCGCGCTGTTTCCCCCCGCGGACCCCTTTCTTTCTCTTCCTTCCCCCTGCCCGTCCCTCCGACTTGCCTCCTCCGTGCCTTCTCCTCCATTCCCCCTTTCTTCGCTAACCCTCCCTCCTGTGCACATCCCTCCCCTCCTTCATTCCTCTTTTCCTCCCTCTTTCCCTCCCATGCACAGCCCTCCTCCTGCCCCCTAAAGCATCGACGGCCACTCAGAGGCCGTCGATGCTTTAGGGGGCAGGAGGAGGAGGAGGGTTGTGGGTGGTTTTTTCCTGCTGTCGCTGGGAGAGGAAACCAAACCTCTCCTTTCTGGGTGTTAACTCTCCAGCCCCCATGGGTTGGGTTTCAAACCACGTTTCTTAGGACTCGTTCTTTTGTAATAATGATTTGCGCTGTTGTTTTTACAAAGAGGTAGAAGGCTACAAGCCTGGAACCGAAAAGGATATATATATATATCTCTACTTGTAGGTTTTGTTGTTGTATAAATGAAGGTGAATAATTAACCTGTTACACTTGATATTTTTGCAGATCAAAAGAAGGAGGAAACTATGCCCACAGAGGGAGAGAAATCTCCCGAGGCAGAGAATAACAACAATAATAATAAAAAAGGGAAAACTGGAGGCTCACAGGTAAAGCACACACACCCGAATAGGGAAGTGCCCAAACTATTAGCATTTAAAATGAAACGTTTAGCTTACAGCATTTCCTGCTTAGGGCATCTTTCTTTGGGTGGGATGAAACATGGTTTGGTGCAATATTTTTACTGCTTTTTTGATTGCTTTTTGGAGTGATCAGCTGCAATAGAAGCATTTCTAAAATTTTTGTTTATTTTAGGGGAAAAAGAAGTACTGGATTGAGGATGCAGTTGAGGTTCTGGCTGTCACATATTCATTGATGATTGAGGGCCTTATGTGTACAAGTTATTTACCGAAATACATACTTCCTTTTTCGGAACTGTATCATTGGTCTCTGTGCAGAAGCACTTTTTTTTTTTCACCCTGCTTCCTGTGTAAACCTTAATACTTACTTCTGATGGTTCATACTCATGTTCATCTCCTAAATCTGTTGTTTTCTCTCCCAATGGGTAGGATTCTCAGCCTTCACCTCTCGCTTTGCTAGCAGCCACTTGCAGCAAGATAGGAACTCCTGGTGAGAATCAAGGAACTGGACAGCAGCAGATTATCATAGATCCAAATCAAGGTGTGGTGCAGCTTCAGAATCAGCCACAGCAGTTAGAATTGGTAACAACTCAGCTTGCTGGAAACGCTTGGCAGCTTGTTGCCGCTGCTCCTTCTGCTTCAAAAGAAAATAATGTTGCTCAACAAGGATCTTCTGTTGCCTCGAGTGCAGCAAGTCCCTCCAGCAGTAACAATGGAAGTACATCTCCTTCAAAAACCAAATCGGGGAATTCTTCTGCAACACCGCCTGGACAATTCCAAGTCATTCAAGTACAAAATCCAAGTGGTAGTGTCCAATACCAAGTGATCCCACAGATTCAGACAACAGAAGGTCAACAACTTCAAATCAATCCCTCTAATGCTACTGGTCTACAAGACATACAGGGTCAAATTCAGCTTATTCCTGCAGGGAATAATCAAGCTATCCTCACAACTGCAAATAGGACAGCTTCGGGGAATGTTCTTGCTCAAAACCTAGCGAATCAGACCGTTCCAGTCCAAATTAGGCCTGGTGTTTCCATACCACTGCAACTGCAAACTATTCCTGGTACTCAGGCGCAGGTTGTAACAACGTTACCTATAAACATTGGTGGGGTAACCCTGGCATTGCCTGTGATAAACAATGTGGCAGCTGGAGGAGGTTCGGGTCAAGTTGGCCAGTCTACTGAGAGCGGAGTTTCTAATGGAAGTCAGCTAGCGTCAACGCCTGTCACTTCTGCCTCCGTTACTACAATGCCAGAGTCTCCTTCCTCCTCTTCCACCCCTACGACCACTGCCTCAACATCTCTAACAAGCAGCGACACGCTAGTAAGCTCTGCAGAAACGGGACAGTACACAAGCACAGCAGGCAGCAGTACAGAGCAGACGACTGAAGAACCTCAAACTGCTACAGACTCTGAGGCCCAGAGCTCCAGTCAGCTTCAGTCCAATGGACTACAAAATGTTCAGGATCAGTCAGGTTCCCTTCAGCAGGTCCAAATCGTAGGTCAGCCTATTCTGCAGCAGATACAGATCCAGCAGCCTCAACAGCAGATTATTCAGGCGATTCCTCCCCAGTCGTTTCAGCTCCAGTCAGGGCAGACTATACAGACCATCCAGCAGCAGCCTTTGCAGAACGTTCAGCTGCAGGCAGTGAGTCCAACTCAGGTGCTCATCAGGGCTCCAACTTTAACACCATCAGGGCAAATAAGCTGGCAAACTGTACAGGTTCAGAATCTGCAAAGCCTTTCAAACCTTCAAGTTCAAAATGCTGGGTTACCCCAACAGCTAACCATTACCCCTGTGTCTTCAAGTGGTGGCACAACCATTGCCCAGATTGCACCAGTGGCTGTTGCTGGTACCCCCATCACACTGAACGCTGCCCAGCTCGCTTCTGTACCTAATCTTCAAACAGTAAGTGTTGCCAACCTGGGTGCTGCAGGTGTTCAAGTTCAAGGAGTTCCTGTTACCATCACCAGTGTTGCGGGTGAGTGGTCTGACAAAGTTTTGGGTTTGTTTTCTTTTAGTATTTTTAAGCTATTGCAAGAATACCAGAAAGTTTTAAATCAATGCTTTTTTTTAAATAGGATTTTCTATAATAAATGTTAAATCCTTAACCGTGAGGAAATACCTAAAGGCTACCTAAAATACTTCTAAACATTGAACTAATATTACCAGTTGGGTAAATTGTGTAAATTGAAATGGAGCTGTTTCTGTTCAATGAACTATCCTTAAATGATCCTGTTCTCCATTTATTAAAGATTTCATGGGGGATGTAGGATGAGAAAAGTGACAGTATGTGAACTGGGACATCTTGTGTCCTGGCATGTGCTTGTATTTGTTGTATTCTGTACTAAAGTTATTCCCGTAAAAGTTTGAGTTCTGCAAAGAAATTGAGTGGAATCCTTGTGGCACAGCGTAGTTCCTGTGACTTACTTTTCTCCTTGAAAAAAAAAAAAAAGAAAAGAAAAACAACTGGTACCTCAATATTTACTGATGAACTTTTGATATGTATTATGAAATGCCTGCTTGGTTATGCTGGTATCATGGTTGGGAAATGAGATCTTGAAAGGCTCTGAATAACAGAGCTTAGTTCTAAAGTAGATTCTATGCAAGGTCTCTGCAGTGTCTCAGGAGGGCAGCTCTATATGTAAAACTTAGAAACTTCTGACATTTCAGGTAAAACTTGATTTGGGGGTTCTCTCTGCCAGTTTGATAACAGCTTGCAAGAGCCTGGTTTTATTTCATACAGGTAAAAGTCTTCTGTTGTGGTAGTTAGAATGAACTCTTGTCTTAACAGCAAACCATCAATAGTCACAGCTTTTTAGAATAAGAAAGAAAAGTATACAGTAAGAAAAAATTAATGTTTAACTGCTGTCCAGTCTACATAAACAAATGTTGGTATCATATTGACTCTTAATATTTTAATTTTTTTTTAATAATCATGTGCTGAGATGAGAACAGTTTAACTTGGCAAAAGGTTGTTCGCTTTAGTTGAAACGCTTTGGAAGAGGCTCAACATAGTTTGATAATAAGAAATTTGCCATTGGGAGAATTTAATCTATGGTACTTTTCAGCACTTGATGGCATGTTGAAATACTAAGAGCTAGGTTGGGTGCACTAAACCTGGTTTAAGTTGCGTTACAGAGCTGTTAATCTGGTTAACTGGAATTAAAATCTTGATCTCGTGTTTAGCTGAAATGGTTCAAAAAGAAGCTTCAGTTAGCTGGAGCTGACCAGCTGCTACAATATCTTGCAGTCCAGTTTCCCTTGAGAAAATTTTTTTGGAAAGTGGTGTTATTAGACAGAAGTTCTTGTTTCTTCTTCCCATTCTTCATGGGAAGCCTGCTGGGGAACAGCCTAGATTTAGGGGTTCAGGAAGAACCTTTCTGTATGTAGTTTTTACCTGATTGTTAATGGTGTACAACTGTTCAGTACACGCTAATAGGTATAAGAACAAGAGACAATATCATCTCGCTCAGTTATTTTGACTGCACCTCTACTCACGTGTCTTTTGGAAGATAAAGGGATTGGGATTTGTAATTGAGGATGAAAGAAGGGGAATGAGTCACAAGTATGGACCTGGAGAAGCCAAGCCTTTGTCATACAGGGTTCCTGCGTTAATTGAACTCTAGCTTTGTGACCATTGAATTCCCCTCCACCCTTCTTTTTTTAAATCCAGGTAGGCCTTATGCTTGTTTCTGTAGCACTGACAATTTTACGCTCGCAGCAGTGAGTCTTCAGCCTTTTCTCCATTCCTTCATAGATCAAGTAGTATTTCTGTTTCCCAAGGCTTGAGGTTATGGACAAAGAACAAACTTTGACAATGCAAGAGATCAGTTATAATTTCATTCTTTTATTTCTCTCTGCTTCTCTCCTGTGAAACTTCGTGTGCTACTCTTTGCATATGGGAGACATGGTAGCATGGAAAGGAGCTCTTCACCGAGCGTGATGTGCAGTCTTTAATGCTGTATTAAGTATTCAAGGAAAAAATGGTTATGAGGGAGAAAATTGCAAACATGCTGAAATCTAAACTTTGCTTGCTGTTTTCAAGGAAGAAGCTGTTTTGATCCGAGCTATTAATTTCCTCGGAATTGGTGGGTCTTGTTTGCTATGTTTTTTGCTGTTATTGTTAGAGGAAACCTTTTTTTAAAAAAATAAACAAACTGCTCGGTTACATCAACATCTGCAGACTGGTATTTCCATTGTTTCTGCAGTACTGAAGCTTGTCAGTGTGAACTCTTGTGTACGTTAACTGAACTCTTCAGAAGTCGGTATTACCCTACAAATGAGCAGTAGAAGTAGGTGTTAGAAATGAGCCATCTGGGGGATGTCCAGAATATGTCAGGGAAAAGACTTGATGAAGGACTCAACCCATGCATTGATTCAGATGCTCTAACTTTGGTAGGAGAATGAAGTTACTTTGTCCTTCAAGCAAACCCAACTGATCAAACCAGTTGACTTTCAGGAAAAAAAAATTTAAAAAATCACAATAAGTATTTGTCTAAAATAACTGTTTATTTGTGTTGTATTTCTGCTCCATGAACATTGATTTTCCTAGTTATTTCTACAATGGAGTAATTTAGGTACCTTTTTCAGTAAAAAATGAAAATAGTTAAGCAATAGAACTTCAAATAATTAGCTGCAAATAACAAAAATTCTTAGCTTAAAATTGTTATGGAAATGTTAAGCTGTAAACCTGTGTATTAAGCTGTATTTGAGAGTCTGGGGGTTTTTTTGGTCAAATAGATTCTTAATTCCAAGAGAGGCAAATTTCACATTGGAAAAAATAATAAATCTTCAAGTAAATATTATATTTTGGTCTGCCTTTTATAACTGTTGTTGCTCAAACTCTCTGCTCCCAAGGTATGTAGGGTCTGCTGTAGATCGAGCAAGAAGATTAAGTGTGTTTGAGGTTTTTTGTTATGTTTTTCAGTTAAAAGTTCAAACCTTGCTCTTGGTAAGTATCACACTTTGGATTGTATGTTGTGCGTGGCCAAAAAGCAGAGTAAAGCAGAAAAGTTCTCACATCATTTCACTTTCTGGCCTGAGCAAGGGTTCATTCATTATCAATTATATAGGAGAATATTAATTCTTTACTGTGAGAGTGACTGAGCACTGGCAAGGGTTGCCAGGAAGGTTGTGGACTCTCCGTCTTTGGAGATATTCAAAAACTGTTTGGACATGGTCCTGGACAACCTTCTCTAGGTGGCCGTGGGTGAGCAGGGTGGTTGGATCAGGTGACTTCCAGAGGTCCCTTCCAGTCTATACCACTCTGATTCTGTGAAATTTTGCCGAGAAGATACACAGTGTCGCTCAGATGAGTAATGAAGTGTAGAGAAGAAAGCTGGATGAGAAGATAGAAACTAAGTATCCTTAAAGAGCCTTACGGACAGATCTTTAAACAATTATTTTAGTTAAGAGCTAAATCAGACAATACAGTTGCTTTTATGTCATCTGTTTACTTGAACATTCAGGGATCTGCAAAAATCTGCCTTGCTGTGAGATTAGTACCTATTGTGGCCTTTAAGCAACCTAGTTCTGCACAAAATAAACTGCATTTTTTCTGTGCTGTGTGAAATTTGTACATGATTCCCTGGGGAATGGGATAACCTTAATCTTCATAGGTGGTGACTTCCTGAATGTAGCTACTATGAGCTTGGGGACAAGCACAGTTCCTTTGCCTTTTTTTTCAAGGCTCTGCTGTGGTAGCTGTAGATGCACGTTCAAAGACTTTTTGTCCCATGTGTCTCCCCTGTCCCCTATCCCCTTCTTAAAATAAGGTATCTTTTGACTTTTTAAAGCTTATTTTCAGCCCCTTTTGTTTGTCCAGATGTGTTAATTGACAACATAAATGAGTATGTGGGAGAAGCTTGTTTTCCTACTAGATGGTTCTAAGAAAAATCTGTAGTTCGTAAGACCATTTCCTCTTGGTAGGCTGTGTTCCTTTGTCCCTCAATGCACTGGGCTTGGAATATACTTGTTTTAGGAATAGCACAGAATGTGAACATCTGTGGATGCTGAAGAATATGGGAGGAGGTAAAACAGATCAGTTAAACTGTAATGAAATGCTGAGTATTAATAGCTTCACTGTAAAAGTTTTGTGTTCTGCCTGTAGGATTTCTTTCACTGGAGCCCTCAGAAGAGGTCGTAAGCTTTCTCTGAACTTGTTCATTGTTTTTGCTGACATTGAGAATCTGGTGGTAGTGGTGGAGGTAATGTCTTTTCAGAAAAATTCCCTGTTTTTTGACGAGACAAACAAAAGTAATAGATCAGACTTGGATCTTCCCTAATTTTCTAAGAAAATTAGAAATTTTCTAAATTTCTAAGAAATTTTGTTACATCATGATGAAGTGTTTGTCCCATACAGAAGTGCATGAGAGGCTTTAAAAAAAAAATAGTGAAAAATATTACTTGTATTTATGTATACTTAGTCCAAGCTTTGTTAATTGCTTAAGGCAAGAGTTACTAGATTCCATCACTTTGCAACTTAAATACAAGTCATTTTATTTAAGATGAGTGGTGACATGGCTTGAATTGTGGGGAATTGGGAGTTCATTCACCAAAATAGCCTGGAGGAATGACTGTTGTTCAGTGGAACAGTCTATTGCCTGGCAATACTGGAACTGGAGAGTTCTTTTTCAGGGGTGTGCTCTGGACTCCAAAACTTTTATTAATGACAATGAAGCCTAATACCAAGGATTTTTCATGGGGCACTTTCAAAACGTAATGAATTTTGCCCTTACGTTTCATACACTTTATTGATGCGAGTTACTAATTCTTTGATAAGCTACTTTCATTGCACTCCTGTTGGTACTTACCTGATCTGTCAGTACCTTCAAGTCTCCTTCTGCTTTCTTGTGCCTTTTCTCATTTGTCTGCATCCAGCTTCATCCTGTCTTCAAGGCTTTCTCTTCCCCTTCCTTCTTTAGTAACTCTTCTTGTGTATCAGTTGCTAGTTTTATGACTTGCTGTTCAAAGACTGAAGACATTGTTTATGTATTACTATCATTCTGGTTCAAATTTTGCAGAGGAATTTGGAACGTTCTACCAAATTCTTTGAACAGGAATAAGATGATACCTAAGATTAAATGTGTGTAACTCTGAAGTGCTGACTGGAAAAGGGAAAACATCACACCCATTTTTAAGAAGGGTAAAAAGAATGGCCCTGGGAGCTGCCAAGCACCGGGCCCTGCCTCTGTGCCTGTAAGATCATGAAACAAATCCTCCTAGAAGCTGTCAAGGCATATGAGTGACAGAGGTGATTAGAGAGAGCCAACATGGCTTCACAAAGGGCACATTGTGCCTGACTAATGCGGCATCCTTCTGTGATGGAGTCACTGTGGTGGCAGATAAAGGAAGAGCAGCTGATATTGTCTACCATGACTTTGACATGGTCCCATACAGTAGTGGTAGAGACATACAGGTTTTGTGGATGACCTATTAGATGAATAAGGAATTGACTGGATGGCTTCATTCAAGGAGTTATTGTCAGTGGTTCAATCTCCAAGTGGAGATCGGTAATCGATGGTGTCTGTCAGGGGTCTGTATCGGGACTAGTACTGTTCGATATGTTCATCAGTGACACAGTGGGATCAAGTGTACCCTCAGCAAGTTTGCAGGCAGCACCAAGATGAGTGCTGCGGTTGACATGCCTCAGGGGACTGTATGCTGTTCAGAGGGATCTGAACAAGCTCAAGAAGTGAGCCCATGTGAACCTCATAAGGTTCAACAAGGACAAGTGCAAGGTCCTTCACATGTGTCAGAGTGATCTCCAATATTAATACAGAGTGAGTGATAAATGGGTTGGGAGCAGCCTTGTGGAGAAAGACTTGGGGATACTGATTGATGAAAAACTGGGGATGAGCTGGCAATGTGTGCTTGCGCCCGCAGCCTGGGTACATAAAAAGCCACAAAAAAAAAAAGAAAAAAAAAAAAAGAAGCAAAGCCAGGAGGTTGAGGAATTTGATTCTCTCCCTCTTTTCTGCTGTGGTGAGACCCTGACTGTAGTACTGTGTCCATTTCTGGGATCCTCAGTAGAAAAGAGAAGTGGAGCTGTTGGAGCAGGTCCAGAGGAGGATCATGAAAATGATCAGAGGGCTGTAACCTGTCTCCTGTGAAGAAAGGCAGAGAGAAATGGGGTTATTCACACTGGTGAAGAGAAGGCTCTGGGGAGACCTTGTTGCAGCCCTTCAATATATACAAAGAGGGCTTATAAGGAAGACAGAGATGCTTTTTACCAAGGCTTCCTATAGTCACAGGGCAAGGGGTAGCAGTTTTAAACTGGAAGAGAGTAGGTTTAGGTTGAATATAAGGAAGAAATTCTTCACTGTGAGGGTGATGAGACACTGGAAGAGGTTGCCTAGAGAGGTTATTGTTGCCCCATCCCTGGAAGGGTTCAAGGTCAGGTTGGACGGCGCTTTGAGCAACCTAGTCTAGTGGAAGATGCCCTTGCCCACAGCAGTGTTTCCCTGTATGTTCATTAGCAAACAAGCTGCAGCAAATACCTTGAAAGAAACAAGCTGCAAGCTATGGAATCTGCACTAAAAAGATAAGTGCAAAGAACTGAGCTATTTTCTAGACAGCCAGAAAAAATGCGGGATTTTTGTAGTTGTTTTTATTTCATAGTGTGTTACTTGGCAGTCTAGGGGTGTAGTTGGGAGGAGTATAGAAATTTAGCATACTTTTTCCAAGGTCATGAAGGGTCACTTTTAACTGTTCTCAGGTTGCCTTGAGATGAGAATTGTTGCTGAAACGTGGCATTCTAAATATTATAGCAGTGGCATCCTTCTCAAGTGCTTCAGACTAATTAGAGGAGAAGCATTTAGTTTTCTAAAGACAAAATTGCTTTGGTTGTGGGATTTTCTTAAACTGAAATTCAAAATAGTGGCAGAAACTGTTTAACAACAGCTGGTGAAAACAAATGTTTGCCTCGGTGAAGGTAACTTAAAAATAAACTATCAATAAACTGTTCCTGAACTTTATGCATAAGGAGTGCACGATCTACCTGTTCAGCAATTTCTTGTGGAGAATAACCTGGTAACAATGGCTCAGTACAACAAGCCTTTTCTGCCTGACCTGTGAGTAGCAAGGCATGACTTCATCATTACTTCTAGATAGAGTGGGAAGAGGAAGCACTCAAGTACCAACTTTGCTCATAATTGTGAGGTGAAATGGGTTTCTAACGAGCCATATCTATTCTATTAACTGCAAGAATGAAATGTAAGTTCATAAGTCTTAAAAGAAGAGTGTTGGTAAAGCTGTATTTCCTTCTTGGAGTATGTGGTCATAAAAAAATGTTACGTCAATACGGGTGGGCTCTCTGAGAATTACCAGGTTTTGCAATCCCCTCTCTCATTCCTTATTGTCAGAAATCAGGATATACAAAGCAGGAAATGAATTCACCAAACTTTCTTGGTCAGAAAATGTCAAGCAAAGAACCTGAGTGATACTGCACATCTTCAATCAGCATCCTAGTATTTATTTTTTTTTTAATTTTGTTTTTTTTAAGGGTGCTTAGATCCATACAAAGCCAACCTTGTTCTTCCATTCTCATGCTGGGTAGGGGTGATGCCAGAAGAGTATTCAAAATCTGATTTCAATAGCTTCCTCAGTGTAAATTAAATTATGGAATACTTGCCTACATATAATTTTGGTAATGGTAGACAAGATGTATCAATTCTTCCTGTTAGAATCTTAAAAATATTTAATGATAATGGTGATTACTGAAAAATCTAACTATAGAAATATATGGAATTGCCCATCATTTTCTAAGGAGGTGTTGATTTCAAGTGTAAATAATTTTATTATTAAAAACAGCTACATTTTTCAATGGTCAGTGATTTTTAATGGGTATTTTAGTTAATAAAAGTTGTATTATTCATATGGTGTAGCATAGTATCTTTGCAGTCAGGACTGCATAATGAAATGTAATTTTTATAATTAATGTTTTGCTCTTGTCATGACACTTTCACCAAGACATCTCTGGACATCTGTAGTCTTTTGAGAAATACAGCATCTCAGCACGTGTTTATGTTAGTTTGGACTATAGTGATATATGGATTTTTAGATGATTTCTTAATGCATTCTATATGCGTTCTTAAGAATGGAGTTTCGAGTGGTGTTTTATACTACTGAGAGTTGCTCACAGTCATATACTTTAATCAGCTGGTTATTGGTAGACAATGCCATCCTAGCATGCATAATTAGTCTTAATAGACTGGCAGACTATTCTAATTTTGTTGTAAAGAGGAAAGGATCAGTTAATACCCTCCTGCCAAAATGAACTTGGGATGCATGTTAGGTACATGTCTGACTCCTCTTAATTACAGACTACTTCCAAGTGATGATGTGTCTTCTCTTCCCTTGAGCAAAATACTGAGGTCTAAGAAATATGAGCCTTGGTTTTCTTGTGTCTTTGGTCATCAGGAAGTAATTCTGACTAAAACATCAAGCTCTTTACTTTGTTCTGAACCCAAAAGGAAGATTAATTGTACTGTTTCATAGGGATAATAACACTACAGAAGGAGCTCCTGGAGATTTACGTAGCCCTTCTTCTGTGTTTCTGTAACATGTAGATCTCTTGGTCCTTGCCGGACAAAGGCTGTAAAAAAAGTTACAGTTTTCACATTTTTAATAAACAAAGTAGTCTTCCTATTGGTTAACCTAGTCAATGCATAGGCTGCTATAAAACCAAGGCTTGTGTCTCAAGTTTAGTTTTACTGTAAAAGGTCTTAAAAATGTTTTATGAATCTTGATTTTCCTGATAATAACTCTTAATCACTTTGACAGTATTGTTTTTTTTTTATTATTCTGAATAAGTTATCAGCTGCTGTACAACTTAACCTGGTTTTAAAATCAGCTATCTTTTTTTCTGTTGAGAACATTTTCCATGTATGTACCTGTTAACTGTTCCCTCCTGTGCATAGTCCTATTTATTTTTATCTTGATCAATATAAAGATAGCATTTCATATTGCCTAAAAGTTTACTTCAAGGACATTTGTGAACCTTCTAGTCATGTTTAAAATATGTAAGCTAGTAAAACTGCAGTAGAAAAACTCCACAAAACCCAACAAAAAAGTCCCCCATTCCTCCCCCGAAAAAGGAAACAGTGTACTGGAAGTAGTGGCAGCTTCATTCTGTCCTTTCAGGATTAGGCTATTACTATTTCCATGTCCTTATATCCAATCTATATCTCCCCTCTTTCATTTTAAAACCATTACCCCTCATCCTATCGCTCCATTCCCTGATAAAGGGTCCCTCCCCATCTCTCCTGTAGCCCCCTTTAGGTGCTGGAAGGCTGCTATAAGGGCTCTCCAGAGCTTTTTCTTCTCCAGGCTGAACAACCCCAACTTTCTCAGCCTGTCTTCATAGGAGAGGTGCTCCAGCTCTCTGATCATTTTCATGGACCTCCGCTAGACCCATTGCAACAAGTCCATGTCTTTCTTATGTTCGGTGTCCTGGAGCTGGATGCAGTACTCGAGGTGGTGTCTCACTGGAGCAGAGTAGAGGGGCAAAATCACCTCCCTTGACCTGCTGGCCACACGGTTTTAGATGCAGCCCAGGATGTGGCTGGCTTTCTGGGCTGTGAGCACACAAGTTTTTTATGTTGTTTCTTTATAGGTCTTTCTGTTTTGGTAGATCTTTTCTGTGCTTAATAAAGCCCAGTTTCATTACTTTAAGTTTAACGAAGGATACTACTAGCTGGGAAACCTTCTTTTCTGTCTGCAGTGACTTCAGTTGTCTTAAAGCACCTAGGAAAATCCTTACATTTTTATAAAGTCATTAAAGTATTTTCATGAAGTATCTTGGACATTGTTTTGTCTTGTATGGTGCCAGCAGGATTTTTGCACAAAGGAAGAAGACTTCACGGGGTTTTTTTAAGGTGTTTAAAACCCATAAACACACATTTTACTGCCTTAAATCTTATACTTTTAAGTGGTATTTTTTCCAGAAGTTATGTTTAATTATGACACTGTTCAGACATTTTTGAACACATGGAACTATTTGACATAGGAAGCTTTTGGAAGAGAATATAACAAGTTCTTACAAATCAAAATTGGCAACTTAGAAATCAAAGTTTCTATCAAAAGATAGAAACTCGCTGCAATGTCCCCATAGGAGGTGGAGGAGACAAATGTCTCGTTGATTCTGCAGTTTGTTCTGGAAATGTTCTGCTTGTAGTAGCATCTGGACACAACGTTGTGCTATGCTAACCCAAATTTCTTTTGGTACTTGGGTGAATCCAGTTCCTCTCTCTGCTCCTAACTGTTCTTCTTCACAAAGTGTCTGGGTCCCTTACACGATCCCAGTTTTTGTTCTGGGGAATTTTCCTGTATCACTTATCATTTCTTTGTACATCTTTATCAACCAAGGGGAGAAGAGAGGACAGAATCATCTGTCTACCCTCTAAGTAGCACCAAATCACATCACATCTTTGTGTAAATACCAAAACTTGGTGTTATCTTCACTTATATTTAATTTTAAAATATGATTTGCATTTCATTCTTCATCATGAAACCTCCCTCCTGGTAGACTTTGGAAAAAAAATGATCTCTAACTAAACTGTTGCTGCTTTTTTTTGTTGTTGTTTGGTTTAAATTTTAAAATCCTGGCTGATCTTAATTGAAGTAAATTATCTGTTTGTCATTGTGGAAAAAGAATGCTAGAGTAAAGACTGTTTGCCAGATGACCACAGCTGGGATATGCAGGGGAAGGGGAGATAAGAGACCTCTTTTCCCCTATTGCTTTGCGTCAGTAAGTTTTTGAACGGGTGAGCTGCTGAATCCAATGCTTGTAGAGCTTTGGAACTCCATAGGCTGTCATTAACTTTACTTAGCCATCATGTAGGAATATACATGGAATTACAGATGTCAGTTACAACCTTCTCTTTCACTTTTAGAATATGAAGTGAGACAAATTTTCTGTTTTGCAACATTAGCTGCTCTGGCTCTAGGTATATTTTGCAAAGTGGTTCTCAGATTTTGTAGTAAGGTGCACGCTAATGAGATACGTTTATGTGATTAATGCTGTCATCTTCTTGACTGCTGGTTGCATAACAGCAACAGGAAATCTATACAAATTATTCCAGGGAACTAAGTACCAGAAACTAGATATATCCTTGTCTTAGTCTTAAATTTCTCTTCCTTCTAAGATACATTTTGTAAAGCTTGACTCCCGTGATTTCTGTGGATCATTAAAGTTAAGTCCTTTTTTTGCCCCCTTTCTGCCCTGTTTGTCTCAAAGAGTAGGTTTTTTATGCTTTGGTACTTCAGGTGAACAAGCAGAGTGTGACAGCAATGCAGGTGCAATGTGTAGTAACAGGAAACTTGTTCTGACTTTACGGTGGATGGCCAGCCCTAATAACCATCATCTTCAGTGGTCGATCGCTCTGTAGGAACATACTTCCTCTGTACCACACATTGGCGTTCTTTAATCATCTTTAATTAAGCCAATGTGGGGGTTATTGTTTTGTAAATTAACTTTAGAGCCTAAAATTGATTGAAAGGTACATGTATATTATTTGGATTCATAGTGATTACTTAAAATTCTTACGTTTTCTTGCATGAATGCATTACAGACTCAGGGGTACTGGAAAGTGTGTGTGAGTTGTAACTGCTAAGATGCAATTTTACTGCAAAATTCAGAAGCTGAGTAAGGGATGCTGAAGAACAAAGGATACAATCCTTTATCTCGATGATTCTGTATCTTGTGATAATAAGTTATGCATTTGCTTAACAGCTTAAATGGGAAAGATTAATAACTAAAATGCAGATTCTTCTGTTCGGAGAGTTTTTAAAATTTCTGTAATGTTCTTAATTACATTCAGTCGTAATCATTCATGCAATATTGCAGTGAATGAGAGTCTTACGGTGCTCGATTTGCAAAATAAATACCATATCAGGTTGCGTTGTTGTTTGCAAGTTGTTCTGTGGTGAAACAGTTACTATCCAAAAGAGAGAGAGAGGTTAGACCTGAGAGAAAATGAAATGCAATGGAGTAATTGGTCTCAGTGTTATTTTATACACTAACATTTTTGTTGTAACTTAACATTGTAACCTGACAGCTTGTACTGAAGTCGGTCCTACACAAGTTCAGTGTTTATTTTGTTAATCAAGAATGTTTCACAGTTTCAGGAAATTACTCTTGAAGACACCATGGGAACTCAACAAAAACTTTTCACCTTCTAAGAGCCAGTGTAAATGTGTGATGACTGCTGTGACAACTCATATATAATAACAGATGAACTGAAGTGTGACTTGGTTCCCTCAAGTAATGATTTGTTTAGACCTCTTCCTGACATCTGTGCTGAAACATGAGAGCTCTTGTTACTGAAAGGTTTGATTATGAATGGTAAAGTATAGTGATATCAGATCAGGTCTTGTGGTTTGGAGTGTGTCAGGAAGAAGTAGTGTCAAGTGATCTCATGGTTGTAGCAGAATTTCTGGGAGGCTTTAAGCAGTATTTTTATTGCCACTAATATGAAGTCATATGGATTATTTTTAATGGATCGTTTTTCTCCATCTGGAAACAGTCAGGAGATCGTTCTTTTCCTGAATGGATAATACTTTCTTAACCTCCTGTTTTAAGAATAAGCAGAGCTTGTTTCAAAGGAAAAGCTAATTTATATGTAGATCCTCTCTATTGAAAAATCTTCATTTTTATAGACTTCTGGAAGTTGCACCAATTTAATTTTGTAGGCTGCTGACAAGCTCATATCAACTATTAAGTTTTCTCAGTATTTTTTCTTCAGTAAACTTGATTTAAGAAATAATTAAAATCCTTTATCTTCCCTTAATAGATATAAATGATGTAAAAGTTAAAGTCCTTAGTGATCCGTAGTGGATTCCAGTATATAGTTTTAAAAAATCAAACCCCATATAACTCAAGATTATAGCAAGCTCACTTTGAGATTTAGTCAAGGGCATGTCTGTCAGTTGTTTTGTGAAAATTTTCTGATATTTCTTCAAGATAGAAGATGTTTCAGCTGGTTTAAAATACATTCCTTTTACTCTCAAAGAGCGAAAATGAGAAATTTTATCTTTAACAAATTTAAAATGACTATAGATGCGTTTCTTTCTGTCTTGTATGCTACTCGTGTGCTGACTTCTTGGGACGCTCTTAGGGGAGTTCAACACAGAAATTAAGTCCAGGAATTACGTTATTGCACTTCTCAGTATTTTCTGTTAACAATGTAATACTCTGGCAGAGAGTATTTATCAGGTATGAGTGCTTCCTTCAGTTACTGTTTTATCTCAGAAAGTAGAGATTTGCTTATTAAATATTGTGGCCTGGATCTTTCAGTAAGGCTATTTGTCTGATATTTTGAGAGTTTCAGAACCTTCTGTTCTGAATTTAGTAAGCGGAATAGAAGGGAAGGTAGTTTAAAATAAAAACTGTCAAATTAGTTTAAAGAAGGAAGTCAACATTAACTTAGAAAATGTAATAACTTTGTTAATGCTATCAAAAGAATAGTCATTTAATTACTGTTTAACTGAAACCACATGGATAATGTAATTGCTTGAGACCTTACTTTTGGCAGTTTCTCATTTTTATTGTCACCTTTACAGTTATAGTGAAGAATTTCTACTCAGACGTGTCACTGTATTTTGTTTAATAAATAGTTTAAAATTGTAGCTCAGTAGCATGTATTCTGTACTCTAAGATGTGTATGGTTCTCACATGGGGGAGGGAGAGTTCAAAGCAGATAAAGTATGTGTCAGTGATGGTACTCGATATTCTGAAGAGGTATTAGAAAACTTTTGTGTGGTTGGTAGTCTCATGACTGAAAGTTGGTCATATCATATCAGCCCAATATATCAGATTTTTAGAAATGCTGAACAGGCTTCCCCATGAATGTAAATTGGTCATACCCAGCAAGAGTTATGTGCTGGACGTTCATCACTAGCACTAGTCATGAAGTGGAAAAAATGGAGTTGTCTTCCTCGGAGTTCAAGTCTTACTTGGAAAACCTTGGTTTGGCAGCCTGGGGGAAAGCTGCATTGAAAATTTAATATCAATTCAAGAAAATCAGAGACAAAGGGAAAATGGAGAGAAAACGATGCTCTTCAGCTGTGTTCTGACCACAGACTGGTTACGTGCCAGGACTTTTTTTGCTCAAACAGGACTTTGTGACATGGATGGAGTCATCCCTGTGACAGACTGTAATGACAAAGGGTAATTCTTATTAATGTACTTGGAAATGTGACTGACAGTGAAAATAGCATAAGAGGCTGCAGTAGGTTGGCCATAGCATCTGTAACATCTTTAACTTTTGCAGTAACTATTTGTAGACTCGTAATTTCTGGTGTTGCTGTGTGAATTAAAGGAGATTGCATCTTGGGTATGTTTAGCAGACAGAAGAGCTGTTGGTGTTCTGCAAAAGACTACAAGCTCAGCGAGTTCTTCCTGTTAATTTATTTACCTTTGGCTAACCAAAAACTGCAGCTGGTTTTCCACACAAGCAATCACATTATCTTGTTAAGGTGAGCATTAGATACAATAAAAACAATCAGCCACCTTTGACTCTGGCTACTCACAGCACTTGGTCAGCACTTCAGCAGCTTAACAGCCCGATAAGGAATTGCCCCTGGACTAGTACTTTCTTTGGAAACTCTTGTGTCTACTTTTGCTGCTAGACCCAGGTAGATATTATTATTTGCGTTTATACCACAATGTTCTCCTTACCCTATCATCTTCTCCCTCAAAGATTTTCATCAGCGCTTTTCTTCCTCATTAGAATATGGGAAATAAATAGAGTTCAGGTGCATAGCTATTCTGAAAAGGCAGGCTTTGTTCTGTCTTACACATGTGGGGGCTCTGCACTCAAGATTAAGCCTGGGATTCTTTTCCTATGGTTCCTCTGCTGCAAGTACCAGACTTCTTTCAGTTGTTTTGTTTTGTTTTAATAACTATCTGTCCAACAGCAAGTGTGATTCAAACATTATCTCTTCTGGATTTGTTTTTGTTATTTTCAGAGAACCAAAAGTACTCAGCATCTGTCAATATTTGTGGCCTGCTTAAGAAAACAAGGAATTTGTTTTTATTCATATTTAGCCAGATCATGTGTTAGTTCCAGACAGAAAGCAAGAGAGATAACTGGGAAAATTTGGTCAGTGCTTTTCATGAAAACAACCTGTTACTGATTGAGGCACAAGACAGATTTATTCTATTTCCTGTAGCCAACAGTGACCTATTAGAGGACAGTCAAGTCACTTTGGACAGTTCTCTATATATCACATTCTTCAGTCTTAACCTGTCTGCATGTATATGGTGGTGTTATGTGGTGTGTATTAGGTTTCATCTACAGCTGTTATTGTGGTGTTGTGCAAGATAACAGATACTGCTCCTCAGCAACCCTGTGAATGAAGCAGTCGTTATCCCTTGCTGTGTTGTATATGAACTCACTTGGTAGCCAGGAAGTTTAGACTTCAGAGTGAGAGTTCTTCTCAGTCTTATACCCACTGATGTTATGCATGCTTGAGAAGAAATTGAAAGTTGGAATACCCATTTGAATCTCTCTGAATCCTGTTACATCTAAGGGATTTCTAAGTTTTGAATTAATGGTTTGATACTGAGGACTTTCAAATCTTAAAATATTATAGTCTATTCTAAGTCATTCTCGTTGGTTATTACACTCTCTCAATAAGTAGCTAGTATTTTCTCTTATTTCCCATGTGTATGAAGGCACTGAATTTTGGAAAATGGCAGCATCTACTGATATTTTGTCCCATTCCTGTTACTGGCAGGACTGGCACTTGGTATTGTCAGATTGCAGCTGGAAGTTATATCTCTGTGTCAGATTTAGTTTCTCACATTATTTTCTTAGACTGTACAGTACTAACTTTTTAAGCAAACATAATATTACTCTGCTCCTTAAGGAACTACACTTCTTACCTATATCGAAATAGTCTTTATTTTCCTTTAATGTCAAGACAATAACTCTGATTTCTGTTGATCAAGAAAGCCAATGTGATCAATGAACTTATGCAATGAAATAGAATTCTTAGAATTCTTAATCCATCAAGTCAAGCTTATAATTCCATTTGATTCAGTCAAAGCGCTTTCCCAGTCTTCTTGAAAACATATTTCTTTCTGCAGAATAGAACCATGGAATATCTCAAATTGTAAGGGACCCATAAAGATCATAGACTCCAACTCCCTACTCCTCACAGGACTATCTGAAACTAAACCATATGACTAAGGGTGTCGTCCAGGCACCCCTTGAACTCTGGCAGGCTTGGTGCCCTGACCACTTCCCTGGGAAGCTTCTTCCAATGACTGACCACCCTCTCCGTGAAGAACCTTTTCCTAATGTCCAACCTGAATTTCCCCTGACGCAGCTTCATACCAATTCCGTGTGTCCTATGGCTGGTCACCAGAGAGAGGAGATCAGCACCACCCCCTCCGCTGCCCCCCCTTGAGGAAGCTGTAGACTGCGATGTGGTCACCCCTCAGCCTTCTCCTCTCCAAGCTGAACAAACCAAGTGACCTCAGCAGCTCCTTGTAAGTCTTGCCCTCGAGACGTTTTGCCATCTTGGTCACCCTCCTTTGGACACACTATAACAATTTGATGTCCTTCTTGTACTGAGGTGCCCAAAACTGCACACAGCACTTGAGTCGGGGCTGTACCAGCACAGTGTAGAGTGGGACAGTCACCTCTCTCGGCCAGCTGGCTGTGCTGTGCTGGTGCAGCCCAGGACGTGGTTGGCCCTTTTGGCTATCAGGGCGCACTGTTGACTCATGTTCAACTTGACATTAATCCAGACCATTAGATCTCTTTCCACGGGGCTGCTCTCCAGTCTCTTGTCCCCCAGTTTGTACACATAACCAGAATTACCCTCTCTCAGGTGGAGATCCTGCAAAAAAACCCAACCAGCAAAACTCTGGTGTGCTACCTTGTTCAAGTCTAGTCCTACAAGATTTATTTTTTCTTTATGGAAGTTCCTTTGGGGCTCTGTGTTGATTCAGGACAGATTGTAGAAGTGACAATTCTGTATGTGCCATAAAGCAACTTTTAAAATTAACTAATTTAGTTTTCTGAATGTATATATGCTTTCAGAGGCTATTAGAGAGACTTTAATTGGCAATAGATTTAACAATCTATTCGTGTAAGATTTTTTTTTAATGGTTTTGCATTTATCTCAACTTTTGAGAAAAAGAAAACACTTCTTAAATTCATTCACATTTCTTAGTATCAGTCAGTAATTTGCAGTCTTGTACTGTTCTAATAACAAGTTACATTAAACAGAGCTATCTAAGCTAGCAGGTAAGTCTTCTGGTAGTGCTTCAGAAAAATGACTTGATCTACTATTGCTTTGTAGCTCCCCTTAACTTCAGGTGGATTTTTATTCTAGAAAACATATGAAGTTTATTTATGCGTTTCACTTAGTGAAATGACCAATAAAATGTAAACAGGCTTTCTTATTTTACAGGTCAACAGCAAGGACAGGATGGAGTAAAAGTACAGCAAGCCACAATAACTCCTGTTACTGTAGCAGTAGGTGGCATTGCTAATGCGGCGATTGGTGCTGTTAGTCCTGATCAGATAACACAAGTGCAGCTGCAACAGGCTCAACAAGCTTCTGACCAGGAAGTGCAACCTGGCAAGAGACTGAGAAGAGTTGCCTGCTCATGTCCTAATTGCAGAGAGGGAGAAGGAAGGTAAATGTAAATCTTATCAGTACGTATTTAAGCTTCTTATCACAGTTTGTCTTATTTGGGCATGAGATTTCATTATATTGCTTTTATTTTATAATGCTTTCTATTAGAAAGTATGTTCGTGTATTTCTTTTTAGATGGGGAATTGTAATTGTCTCTGTTAGCATGAAATATTTTTCTTAATAGAAAATAAAAAATTAGATTGTAATTACCTACATGTTTAAATTTGATCTTTTTAGAGGCAGCAATGAGCCAGGAAAAAAGAAACAACATATCTGCCATATTGAAGGGTGTGGAAAAGTTTATGGCAAGACATCTCATCTTCGAGCACATCTGCGCTGGCATACTGGTGAAAGACCATTTATATGCAACTGGATTTTTTGTGGCAAGCGGTTTACAAGGAGCGATGAGTTACAAAGACATAGAAGAACCCACACAGGTTGGTCAGCCCTTTCTGTACGCATAGCACAGTAAATCTGAATCAGCGACCGAGGTTAAACAGTGATATCGAAGAACTTACTTATTAGGGTCCCTGAAAACTATTTTTAAATCTAAATAAAGTAACTTTAAAACTTACCTAAGTGGTAGATTTTGGTTTTATCAATGCAAGATGACTGTGATATCAAATAAACAAAATGAGATCTGTTGAAATTGTCCTTCTGTACCTGTACTAGAGGAAGACTGTTTCATCACAGACAGCTGACGTACATTAGCTAATGAATGCCTGATCTAAATTTGGCAAATGTTCTTGAGCATGCAGATGAGGGTTGATTTAGATGAGGTATTGGAAAGAAACACTTTACTCTGAGAGTGGTGAGACACTAGTTGCCCAGAGAAGTTGTGGATTCTCCATCCTTGTAAGTGTTCAAGGCCAGGCTAGATGGGGCTTTGAGTAGCTTGGTCTAGTGGGAGCTGTCCCTGCCTGTGGCAGGGAGGTTGAAACTAGATTTTGAGGTCCTTTCCAACCAGAACCATTCTATGATATGGTTCTGTGTAGAATTGGCCTTGAGCCAGTGTTGACATTTTCTCACTTGGCCTAACTCTACCCTTAAGAAATGTATTTGACCTAATCCATACATCAGATTAGATCTTGGGAATTTCTTGGAGTTTCAAGTGAGAACTAATAAAGCAAGTTCTCCTTATGGTTCAAATTGAAAAGGTAGACCTTTTAGAAACTGAAAATTTTATCAGCCTTCATATTTCTAGTCCTAAGACGGTTGCCCTCTGCTCCAGCTTCTAGCATAAGAAGATAGCACTTTAAGTCTATATTAATTACATTTGAACAGTGATAGGACTTTTTAGTACAGTGGATTAGGACTGGTTGGGGATGTGAAGGCTGGGGGCAGCCTTGGCTGCAGCGACCATGAGTGGAGTTCAGGATCCTGCATGGAAGAAGCAGGGTAATAAGTAGGATTACAGTCTTGGACTTTAGAAGAGCTAACTTTGGCCTCTTCAGATACCTACTTCAGGGAGTCCCATGGGTTAGGGCTCTAGAAGGTAGGGGCTTCCAAGAGAGCTGGTTAGTATTCAAGCACCACTTTGTCCAAGCTCAAGATTGGTGCATCACTATGAGTACGAAATTAAGCAAATGAGGCAGGAGAACTGCATGGATCAGCAAGGAGCTTTTGGAAAACTCAAACAGAAGAAGGAATTTTACAGAATGTGGAAAAAGGGACTGGATACTTCGGAGGAATATAGGAGCATTGTCAGAGTATGCAGAGGTGCAACAAGGAAGGCTTGTTCAATCTGGCAAGGGATGTCACAGACAATAAGAAGACCAGCTTCAAGTGCAGCTTATTCTAGATGTCATCTTTAAATGTGTAGAGGAAAAGAAGGTTATTGGGAGTGGGCAACATGGATTCATGTTGAGGGAGATTATGCTTGACCAATCTGATAGCCTTGTGTGATGGCATTATTGGCTGGGTAAATGAGGGGAGAGCAGTGGATGTTGTCTACCTTGACTTTAGCAATGCTTTTGACACTTTCTCCCATAACATCCTCGTAGGTAAGCTTAGGAAGCGTGAGTTAGATGAGTGGGCAGTGAGGTGGACTGAGAACTGACAGTAACAGAGCTCAGAGGGTTGTGATCAGTGGCGCAGAGTCCAGTTGGAGGCCTATAAAAATAGTGGTGTTCCCCAGGGGTCACTGCTGGGTCCAATCTTATTCAATATATTCATCAATGACCTGGATGAGGAGACAGAGTGCACCCTCAGCAAGTTTGCTGATGACACTACACTGGGAGGGGTGGCTGGCACACCAGAAAGCTGTGTAACCATTCAGTGACACCTGGACAGGCTGGAGGGTTGGGTGGAGAGGAACCTAATGAAGTTCAACAAGGGCAAGTGTAGGGTCCTGCACCTGGGGAGGAGTAACTCCATGCACCGCTACAGGTTAGGGATCAGCCTGCTGGAAAACAGCTCTGTGGAGAAGGATGAGTGGAGAAGGAAGTGGACAAGTTGAGTATGAGCCAGCAATGTGCCCTTGTAGCCAAGTGACATAGATTTCATACATCACGGAGCTTTGGGATTCATGTTTCCAAACTCTCTTTGTAATCTAAATAACAAAAGTATTCTTAAAAAATGCTATCAAGTAGTTCTTTCACGACTTTTACCTCTCCTACTCTGTAAGATTTATAGAAGTTTATGGAAATTCTCTGGTGACCTGAAAGTCAAGCTTCTCACCAGATAATCACAGCACAGCAAGTATATGTTGAGAACATTTTAGGGAGTGAAGAGTGGATTACCAAAAGCCTGTGACCTGGAAATCAGACAAGTAGAGAAGAAAACACTGTCCTTTTAAAGACAATTCAAATGATGAATAGAAAAGGGTTAGATTCGAATGACCAAGCAAAAAGTGTTCAATGCTCTTTTTCAGTAACATTTTGGTTTTGTTTTTCTTTTAAAAAAGGTGAAAAGAGATTTGAGTGCCCGGAATGTTCTAAAAGGTTTATGCGAAGTGACCATCTCTCAAAACATGTCAAAACTCATCAGAACAAGAAGGGTGGTGGAACGGCCCTTGCTATTGTTACCTCAGGAGAACTGGACTCTTCAGTTACTGAGGTTCTTGGTTCTCCAAGAATTGTCACTGTTGCTGCCATTTCTCAAGATTCAAACCCAGCAACCCCTAACGTTTCAACAAACATGGAAGAATTCTGAAAGGATCGTTCATATGGATGCCTAGTGCTGCACTTAAGTTTACATACCTTTCAGGATATGAAAATGGGCTGGTAAAGTGGATTACAGAGCGGGAAATCATGTTTTCAGTCGTGACTTTTATAAGTGTTCCAGGCTGGAGGGTCAACATGGGAAGTGTACACCGGTGCAACAAAACAAAACTTTCAAAAATACAAACAGCGCAAATTGATGTACTGGATAAACAGATGGGGGAATATTATTTCCTTACTGTACTTTTTTAGTTATATGTCTGTATGTCATGTAATGATTTTAAATGAACTTTCTCCCCTCCCCTATTTTAGCATTGTATGTTAATGTGTTTATAAAATCAGATAATATCGATGTAAAACAGGGTGGAGCTTGACTGGGATTAATATCATTTGATGAAGGTACCTGGATTTTTAAAATAAATTTGTAATATTTTCAAGACAACATCATTTTCCCATAAGGCACAGCAAAGCCTCTTGAATAATCGTGGAAATATTTTAGGGTTTTGCTCAGTCCACAGAACACGTCAGTTGATTTTGGCCGTCTTTTCTCAAGTTTTGGCATTACTCAAACAGCAGCTGGATGATGCATGCTGCGAAGTGGTTCTGAGGTGGACCTCAGATTAATGTTGACCACTACATTATAGTAGTGTGTATAAATGACAATCAGTGAGTTCTAATTCCTCTCTTTGTTTGGAGAGCTAAGGTGATGTAGAATTAGTGTATAGTGTAGGAAAGATAAACCCATAGAAAGATATTAACGTAAGATTTTACAAAAGTAACGGTATCTTTATGTAGGATAAAAAATGAATATGGCAGCTTTTGTGTCAGGTTTTGGTATTTTGTTACGTTTTAAAACATCCATGGTCCATTTCTAACTTGTAGGTAACATAAATCATAAAATCTCGATCTTAAGTGTTTAAGTGTTTTAATTTTGTTAGAATTCATGGAAATTAATCAGACAATTGAGTGTTGTAGCTCATTTTCCAGTATCTTCTCTCTGTAAATAGTAGTTATTATATTGTGGTTAATGTGCGGAGTTCTTTATGCTTTGACTTAATAGCCAAAGAAAAGAATTAATTATCACATTTTAACCAAAAAAAAAAAAAAAAAGGTATTGACAGTAAACATTTTGTCTCTTATCCCCTAAATATTACTGTCTTTATTTTCTCTTCAAGGATAATATGTGGGCTGGTAATAAATATCTGCTACCTATCGAGTCTTATATTGAGACTCCAACCAGAAAACAAAACGGGGAAAGAGGAATATAGCTCTTTTTATCACACGACTTTTGATTTCAAAGGTTTGGTTACATTTTCAGATGTGCCAGGTTAATAGGGATATAGAGGAAATAAAAAACAGCGGCAACAAAAACAAACTGCATTTTGTATGTGAAAACTCCAGTGCGTACAAGGAGGAAAGATGGCCAAATATTTCATACTCAGGATTTTTAATTACTTCCCATAAGTATAAATATAACCTTTTACACATGCAGGCATTTGGTAATAATTCTCATGACCGTTTTTAAAAAAAACAATTTATACACCAAAATATTTTTGATGTAACTAAAGGAAGTACAGTGCAAGAAAGATAAACTCCTTTTTTTTTTTTTCTTTTTTTTCTCCTTTGCAAGTTACAAAAGGAATAATGTCTTTGGTAGCTGTTAGTTTGAGAGACATAACAGGTACCTTTTGCATTCCCTGACAAAACATGTTACTTCTCATCTGGATACTTTATCAATCTTGTGGTGTTAGCTGTATTTTTGAAGCAAGAGAAATACCAATCATTGTTTACACTGTGTACACTTTAGGCCAGCCCTTTGTAGCAAAATACTAAGCTGAAGGTATTTTATACTTTCAGTTTACAGAAAAAAAGCTTTGAGATTAAAGAAAAAACAATTTTACACTGTGGTTATAAATTTCAAGTTTCTTAAAGCTTTTGTAGACTTGTAACAAAGTCTTTAAATTTTAGTTGGGTTTTGTACATTATTTTGTATATTTTATTTAAAGTACTTTTAACTGATGTATCTGGATTTAAAACATCAGAAGCAATTAGATGTGACATTTAATACAGATGAACATTAGGTAGTATTAACTGTTAATTTTATTATATAGGAAATGAAACGTCAAATATATATTTTATCATTAAGCTTCACAATCAGTGCTATAAATTTCTTTATGCAAAGAAAAAGATTTCCTAATGTTAATACCATGTTTCCTAGAACTTAACAATTTTTGTAAGCTGAAGTTACGAGCATTCTGCACAACCATTTCATACATCATTTTTTCACGCGTACTGACGTATGCAGGTAGGAAACTGAAGTAATTTTTAATCTGCGAGGAATCCCTGTTATAGATGTATCGAACCCTCAATCTGGTCGGCTTCATAGCATCTCGAGTACATTAACTTGTGTTAGCAGGTGCACATTTTACCGCTGGAATTAGAAGCATTTTGACAGTCTGTTCCGCATCCCATTCTGAATCCACTTTTCTGTCTTAAAAGGATCGTAAATTTCAATGTCCTTTATTTGACTCAGTGGGATATAGCAGTTGTAAGTAATAGGGCACAGATGTGCAGTAGTATCTCGTTTAATGGCATTTCACTGTTCATTCCCTTTGCCACTGTTAAAAATTTTGCTTTATTGTAATTATCAGTGCAAAGTGTATTTACCATGGTAGAACTCCAGTGTTAGAATAGTTTTTTTCTTACAATATACTTTCTTTGGTTAGGTTCGTGTATGTGTTGCCGATTACATTAGAAATTGGTGTTAAGTCATTATTTATCACATTCTTTCACGAGAGCAGTAATAAAAGTGTGTAATCTAGGAGAAAAAGTTAATTTGTCAGAGTTAGGTAAGCATGATGTTTAGGTCCTATTTTTCAATTTTATAACTGTTTTCTTGCAACAATATTTGTATTTAAGTCTTCATTTTAATGCCTTGTGGTGTTTTTTTATGCATGTCACTGAATTGTCATCCCGCAAGAATTGATGTGCAGCATAGGGTATTAAATCTACATAATGGTTTTGAAACAGAAAAATAGTTGATGGTAAAAATGTAAATGTTTTGCAAAAATTCCTTATAAAAAAGTTTTGTAGTAATATTTCACTTGTAAATTTTTCTAAAAAAAAAATGGAAAAGGAAAAAAATGAGAGTAACGTTTCCCCCCATCTAGAATTTAGAAATTCATTCTGCCAGCAAAGCCTGTAAGGCATTAATTTGACACTTTTACAATGCTGATTTGTATAATTTTTTGGTGGGTTTGGAACTAAAATCATGTACAAGTTGTTGCCTGCAATAACATTTTGCAAGTAACCTATTAAAATTCCCTTGAGTTTAAAAGGTTTCTTCATTTAATTACTTACAATATAAAGCAGCAATAAATTTTGTTTGAGTGATAATCTGTTCATCAAGAAGAACACTAGAAAGCAAATGCTTCTCAAAGGTTGGCAGCAGCTTCTGGATTTGTGTAATTAAGACCGGTACTTGCTGGTCAGCGTTTCCCAACTGGCAAGCTCCCAGCAGGGAATTAAACCAGCAGATTCGAGCTCAGCATGAATTCTGTGGGATTTGTTCAGCTCTTGGGAATGGAAGTTACGCTTATTCCTGAACCTACCAAAAGGAGTAACCAGAGGAAAAGCTTTTCTAAGGTAAGGAGTGTGAAGACACACACAAATTAAAAAAAAAAAAAAAAAAAAAAAAAAAAAAAAAAGATAATTCAGTTTGAGAGAGAGATAAATGATAGAAGTACTGTGATTGTGTTGCAGACAGGGAAAGAATGGAACAAATAAATGGAAACCTGAAAGTACTGACTTGAAATCATAGAAAATATGCTGGGTTCCTTAGTGAAATGTAAACAGGCTCCTGCATTGTTACACTAAAATAGCTTTGGTGCTATACTAAGTTGCTAATTGTAATGGTATACCAATTTCTTTTAATACTAAAAAAAAAAATTATGATAAACCTTATCTTACTTTTGTGGTGAGCAAGTAGTAGTATTTCATGAGGAAGAAATAAATACAGGATCACAGAATCTTTTCAGTTGGAGAAGACTCTTAAGATCATTGAGTTCAACCATAAATCTAAGACTGCCAATTCCACCACTAAACCATGTCATTAAGTGCCACGTCTACACTTAACGAGACCACTTGTTTATGCCATCTTCCAAGGGAAGGTGGAATTTAAAATCTGTGGATTTTAGCCATGTACTCCAAGACAAAATCATCTTTCCTGTTTCCTAATTGAGACCTAAAAGTCAGTTATCTTTATTGTATATTTGTTGAAATACCTGTTTAATTTTAAGTCTCATTAACCTCTATTTGAATGCGATTATTCTAATGTCAGACAGACTTGGTAACTAAAGTCAAACTATGCCATAATTCAGAGCAATATGTCTCTATTGGCCAATTCTTTGGTAGTGTAGCACTGGCTTTTTTATTGTTAATAAATACATGGGGGTTTGAAGCAATTTCTAGACTATTGATAAAAGGCTAGTCCTCCATTTACGCAGCCACCATCATTCAATATCAGAAAATGTAACAAAATCTAACATAAAGATATTAAGGGTGAGTACCCATGTTGCATTTTACCCTCTTAGTCTTTTAAATGCAATCAGTTTACTCTCTGAAAGGTAAAGTATAACGCTAGATTGAGTTGTTTCTTCTGCAGCTTAAGGTTCAGTACCATTGTTATAATTTTCTGAAATGATATTTCATACATTTATTCCATTAGCTTAATTGTATGACCAGGTAGGTAGCAAATACCAGGGTGGATTTTTCTGAGTAATATTCACGTTGAAATTCTGCTGTCACCTTCATTTCTTTACACGTTCCATGTCCCTGCTTCCACAGAACTAACTTGCATCATTTAGCGATATCCTGAGACTTATCAATGCACATGGAAATAACTGTGAGACCAACAGGTAGCATGTGCTGTCTGTGCTTACAATAATAGCTTTCATAGGGAGAGGACAACGGGATAGCTTTTCTAGCAGGGCTGCTTCACTCAAAAAACCAGTGAGATGTTATTACCAGCAGCTCAATTGGTGATGGAACCAACTGAGGTGAATGTCGCTGAAGACACTTCAGGTAAGCTGGACAGTAAACCACCCTGAGCACTGGATTCTTCTCCATGTACCCATTCCATAATGGAATTTACCATTACTAGAAATGGTGATAGATCCCTCATTGTGGTGGTTTCCCACTGTTTTCCGGTAGACAATAATCTGACCATGAGCCAGCAATGTGTCCTTGTGGGCAAGAAGGCCAATGGTCTCCTGGGATGCATTAAAAGAAGCGTGGCCAGCAGGTTGGGGGAATTCATCCTCCCTCTCTGCTCTGCCCTGGTGAGGCATTCTCAAATGCTATCCCTTTTTATTCTAATTATCTCCTGCTTCTTACTAAAACCATCACAGAAACACATAGACTGGACAAAAGAAATACTCTGTCTTAAATATTTATATTGGAGAAGTTTTTTTGGAAAGTCTTTGAGTTGAATGAGATCTCTGTTCCATCCCCACATAGCATGGAAGCATAGTCCAGGGCAGAATTTAAAGTGGAGTTCAAATTTGAAGGTCATGGGTGCCTCAAAACATGTGCTGCTGGTCTGAAATTCTGTTGTATTGGTTCTCTAAGCTGGATTAAATTCAATGCATAGCTTTGTGTCGCTCTAAAGTATATACATTCTAAAGGAAAGTCTTGGGATAAATTCCAGGAGGAACCCAGTCTCAGAGCTGGCTGAACTTTTGGCATTGATACATTTGTCAAAGTTGTGGAAGATTTTTAAAGCAACAAAAACGAAGCGTTAAGAGAAGCGTGGTCTCTGTAGACCAAGATGTGTTCCGATTTTCAAAAAAATGTACTTAATGAGGTACTGATTTACTTTCGTAGCTTACTTTACTTAAAGTGCTCCTGTTAGGTAAGGTGTGTGTCTGCTAAGTGATGCACGTGTATCTTTCAGGAGCTGCCTCAATGATTTTTGAGTTTGTCCATCAACCTATATATTAAGCACTCTCCTCTTTCTAACTCCTTTTAATCAGTTCTACCTGGGTCCTACAAACACACATCCTCTGCTTGCGGTTTTAAAAAATGTAAGAAACTAACATATTCAATTACACAGGTAGGTGGAAAAAAGCCAAGAAAGTGAAAGCCAAACCAAGTGAATTAACATTTTCTAGGCACATAGTTTATTTTTATCCTGCCGTTATTTTTATTTAGGCATGCCAGATTTTCATCAACTCCTTTTGTCAGTTCCTAACAGAGAAATTCCATAACTGGATGTGGAAGACATGTTTATTTAAAGGAAAAAAAGGCAGCTAGAGTATAACCAGGATTCAAGTTGGTGTTCCTTTTCCCCCTAAATTCTCAGATTTTTGTTGATGGTTGTCATTAAAGCATACTGCTGCTGGCAAAGGGAAAAGAAGTCAAAATAAGGAGGAAAGAATTATTTGAGAGTGAGATGAGAGGGATGATAAAGTATCTCATTAGCAGAAAAAAAAAAAAAAAAAGGTTGATATAAAAGAGTACATTACAAAACAGGACACTAAAGAAGAGGAACAAACCTGAACGGAATCTAAAATGATAACAGAGGAGTAGGAAAAGTAGTAGTTCCCATCTTAAACTAGAAGGAGGTGGAGAATAGGCAGGATTGTCCCTTTATGAGTACACATTTTTTAGTGCTTTTGATTTTGAAACACTGGTCATGCACATAATGCAAACAGCTTCTTTCTATATCCTGGTGAGCAGCAGAAGTTGCTGAATACTCAGTAGACTCACTACTGAAAGTTCTTTAAAAGTGGAAATCCTTATTAGTGTTTATTTTTCTAAACTGCTGGATTTGCAGACACAGTGGAATACATTAAAGTCAAGTCCCCAAGGAGCTGTGCATGGACATAGTAAACATCAATCCTCCTGGATCTGTTACCATCTGTTTACATTAAGACAAGCAATCAATTTTTACAGGATATCATAAACCAGAAAGATTTTTTCTACTTACATAGTAAAAAAAAATTGAATTTCCATCAGCTTTTTTCCCCCTCATCTTTTATAGCAGAGTAAAACTACCAGAAATCAAGTCAGTAACCTTGACGGAATAAAAATACTGTGAAACAGTAATGCATTTAAGGTCCTGCTCTTAAATATGGATGGAACTGATTTCATTGTCTTCCAACATCAACTTCCTGAAAAAGTTCAAATGATATAATTCAGATGTATTGTGGTCAATATGGCTTTTGCGTCTAACACAATTCACACTATCACCTTAATGTTTACAGATTTCATGTCTGTTGAACTTCATGCCTGAAGATACTCCTGGAACTAATACTGAAACCTTCAGGTAGCCTTCTCTTTTTGCACTTCAAGTTTTTTAAACTGGTTTGCCATTGTGGATCACCTAGAATCACCCTGATTACTATTTATTATTGCTATTTAGCTGGTAATAATGAGTGATTGTACCTTTGTTCTTCCTTCAGTTATGGCTGTTCATTAGCCTCTATCTGTTTTACCACAGTAGTCTGTTACCATGATGTGATTTTAAAATAAATTTATTTTCTGGGATATGTTGGTAGTAGAGCTGTTGGTAGTCACAGTTTAGTTTTTCCTAGGTGCAACCCATTTTTCTTAAAAAAGACCTCTCCACGATCACAGAAGTCTTCTAGGTGCCCATGCCAGGAGCACACACATATTTTATAAGGGGGTTGTTCCATTAGTCACATGGGGGAAAACAACTTTTTTTGAGATGAGTTGCCATCTAGAGAGGTGCTCCTCAGTTTGGCTGAGCAGCAAGTTGGCTGGCCACCAGGGGCTCATAGGGGAATGAGCAGCCTGTAGGGCCAAACTGAAGAAAATTCCAAGAAATAAAAGTGGCTTTCTTTGCAGCTAACATAATGGATGTTTTGCTCAAACATCTACAGATGTTTTGCTTTCACTGGAACATATATTCTGCAACTATCTGTATTTGGTTTGTGCTTAAGCAGATATGATTTAGCGGCTCTAGCAGCTGTGAAGTTGGGAAGGCAAACACTAGTGATCTGTTTCTTCTTCCTTCTGCAAAGAAGTAAACCAAGGAGCCATAGGAAATACTTCTTATGCCGTGAGTGTAACTTCAGAAAGGAGCTCTCGCACCACTGTGTGAGATGCACGTACTTATAAAATATCTAAGAGCTGCCGAAATAAGTCACGACAGCCAGGATGCTTCCTTCCGAGTCCCTGTCCCTGTATCCCCGTCCCTGTATCCACGTATCCCTGTCCCTGTGCCGGGGGACGCGGGGTGGCGCTGGGTCCCGACTGGGAACCGGCCGTTTGCTGTTTGTCTGATTTCTAACCGCCTCCATCCGGCGGGCTGTCCTGGCATCCCCAGGATGAGTGGAGAGCGAGAATGAGCAGGCAGCAAACAGTTAATTTATGACAGATTTAATTAAACATTTTCGAGGGAGGACGCTGAGGTAGAGACCTGTATTTTATATATTCCCGGCGAGGGCTGCGGGGTGATGATGTAGAAGTGTTTCTCCGCAAGGACCCGATGTTGTCAACGACCCCGAGTTCCTTCAAATTCCACCGCGCCACCTGCATCCTCCTCCGCCCCTTCCCGCGGAGGCTCCGCGCCCGCCCCTGGGGGCTGCCGCAGGCAGCGTGCGGGACAGGCCGCCCCCGCTCAGCTGCCGGAGGGAGCGGAGCTGGTGGGGGGTCCTCTCCGCTCCTACTCTGGGGGGGACCCTGAGACCACCACCTTCGGGGAGACCGGGACACGATGAGCCGTAAGTACGGGACTGGGGGCGGATAATAAATCTCCGCGGTGGAGGAAGCGGAGGGGCGGCTGGTGCCCTCCCCGGCGCTCCGCGGGGCGCTGGACGGCGAAGCCCTCCCCAGACCTCCAGCCCCGGGTGGCGGTGGAGCCGCCCTGGAGCCCCCTTCCCACGGGAGGCAGCGCTGGCAACCCCCGCGGCTGCCTCCTGCCGGCCCGCCGTGTGCTTTTTGGGGGAATTTAGTTTTTCATAGCTCCCTGTCCCTCTACCCGGTGCGAATAGTGGTGGGAAGAAGGGGATTGTAGTTCTTCTCTTTTCCTTTTTTTCTTCTTTTTTTTTCCCCCTCTGATTCCGAGTGTTGTGTGATTTTTGAAAGTCTGAACAGCGTAGCAACCAGCAGGGAGGACAGTGAGAACATCGACTCTCAATGAAACTTACTTTGAGCCCAAAACAAAAAAAAGTTTTTGGGTTGTTTTCATTTTTGTTTATTTGTTTTTTTGAGGGAGCTGGGATGGACAAAACCTCAAGTTGATCCCAAATTCTTACTTTGACCAGGAGGCTCAAAAATTAACTGTTGATATAACTCTTTGCATAGCCACGAGGCTTGCAGTTTTATCTCCTCTCAAGTAAGATGAATACATTTTAAGAGTAATTTAACTTCGTGATACCAGCCAAAGGATGGAAATGCTTTACAGTGTCAGTCTTCCTTCTCCCATCTCCTTTTCCTCCTTCCTCTTCTTTTTCCTCCTTTGAACTTAGATGGTTTTGAAGTGCTGTTTATTTTGGCAAAGGTTGTTGATTTCTCCTGTCCTGTACCAGCTCTGTGGCACTCATGTTGGGAACTAGAAATATTAGAACTGTGTAAAGCTTGGTTAAAAAGCTTTGTGGCAAATTAGTTGGTTTAGTGAATGCAGTGTACAACTGGAAAATCTGGGAAAACTTCAGTTGTGCATGGCGCAGCTCCCATTCTCCCTCTTCTCCTTCTATTAATGGAATTACGCTTGGGCTGGGACTGGGACTCTTGCTGTTTCTTCCCTCTAGTTGCTGAGGGAGCATGCTGACCTTCTCTAAGGGGATTATTCCTCTGCTGAAGAGCTGCCTCAGTCCCTCCTACCTCTGCCTGATACCACTCAGTGGACTACAACCTAACCCCTAAGGGTCACTTAATGCTACATGTGCTTGTTGGAATGATGGAGTGAACTGATCTCATGTCAGCACGGTCCCAGGCTGCACCCAGTTCAGCCTGTACTCAGTTATGGCTTTCAACATTTTCCAGGTAGGTTACAACTATTTTGCTTCAATGAAAATTCAGATTCTGTATTTCTGAGGAAGTGGAGGAAGTGGTGAAATTCACAGTAACTCGCACAGCTGCCATGTCATGAAATTCAGAGCCCTGGCAAACAAGATTTTGAAGAGTTAGTTTATTGTTGGATCTCAATACATAACTGACAGTGAAATTATGCTGTTGTAAATATTCTTTTACCTCCCGCTAACTTTAGGAGGAGTTTAGAATTGAACGGAGTTAAATCTGTGAAAGTCTCACCTCATGTCTTAAAATACAACCTGATGGTATCTGGAAGTGTGACCCTGATTCTGTATCTGTTGGCTGTGAAGTCAGCTCTCTGGATGATGAGAATATACAACTTTCTGGCAAAGCAGAGTATAGATGGCTAAATGCAATTATGTACATTGAAATATGGCACTGATGAAAGGTAGTGTGGGTTATCTAGGGATGGTTTTCAAAAGACCATTTGCATAGTCACGTTTCCAAGCCCAGAGGCTTGGAAAACACACATCCATAGAGAAGCTGGAAAAGCAGGTTTGGGAGGAAGACCAAGGCATATATGTATGTTTAGGTAGTATAGATGTTCTGGAAAAGATTCTTTGGATTTGCAACTCGCCAATTTACATACTATGCGTTCTCCACTCAGTCCCAACAAAACGTGCTGAGATTTTGACTTTTACGATGCATCAATTGTTGGAGAGCTCTGATGGGGAGCTGAGGCTCTCCTCATCTCATATATTCTGTTTACGCAGTAGCGCAACAGTGATGCTGTCAAACTGAAAGCCTTCATCATACTTGCTTCAGGTGCCACGTGAGGTGGTGCAGAGAGCAGTTGGTGCTATGAGAGGCTACAGAATGCCTTGGAATCGAGAGCAGCAGAAAGAACCTTCAGTTTGGGGAGCTGTCTCAGACACCGCTCTGGCATACGATAGCTTTCACAGAAGAGGTAGTGATAGACAAATATTTCTAATAAAGCAGCAAAACCAAGAAAGAGATTTTAACTGGCATCTAGAGACAACTGATGCAAAATAACTCTTATGAAAGGAAAAAAGTGCCCCTTAGAGAAAAGTAGCTACCCGACTTTATTTAATCGTAAGATGTGGCTTGTTGCTGGAGGCTTAGTTGCGTAGCACGTTGCTTTTGCTTTATTTTTATTGCTGTTCCAATAATGGATGTGACTGCTGTCATCTGAATTGTTTACAGCATGATGTATATATTCTTTTCTGTGCCCAGGTCTCTAGAGCCACCCCCAGTGCAGTGATGGGTGATGTGATTCTTGTCCAGTGTATGTCATTGTGGAAGAGGAGGGATGAGTCACTTCCCCTGTGGGCAGTGATGACTAACCACCCTTCCTTCGAGAGCAATGACATGGGGAAGCTACCACACCAGCAGTGAAGCACCCAGGGAATCATCACCTCAAATTGGCTCTCTGCTGACGATGTGATGTAAAAGCAGTTTTATTAACTCACATGATTAAAAGCTTTTACAGCTCCTGAAGGAGGAGCGCTCGTAAGAAGTTAATAAGAATCAGAAAAGCATTCCGTTTTCTAGTAGCTTTTCTTAAATTGTGCTGCCTCTGAAATGTAAATTGTAGGATGAACAAACTAACCCAGGGTTTTGAAACTTCTCTTATAGGAGTCATTAGGATTAATCTATAAAAACAAGTACTTATATGAGATACCCTTAAAGGATAAAACATAAATATTTAAATTCATATATGTCTAATTTCTTTTAGTGTACATGTCTTAAAGTTGCATGGAAACCTCTTGCGTTGCTAATTATACTGTGTAGCTGGTACCCAGAAATTGGGCTGGATACAAAATGTCTGGGGATTTTTGGTCTTGGTAAAGTTCTGGGAATAGCATGAAATATTTCATTTCAAAGTGTAGATGAGTCCACGTGAATATCTTAAACAAAAAGTACAGAGATAATCTAATTCAGATTAGACTCCTACCTTGGCAATAAAAATTCTCTCAAAATTGCATTTGAAGCCCTGCTTTAAATCAATGGTGCATCTGCACTTGGTACCAAAAGGCAACTTCATGGATGTAAAATTGTACTACTTTTTCCAGGTCCTGGGGCATGTCTTTGGTCCTGACCCTGACTATCTGGGACCCTTTTCCCAAATTTTGAGCTGTGTTGGCTTGTCAAAATAACATGTTTTTAAATGGAAATACTCTAGTTCTGGTAAATTTTGGTAATCACAGATCCAGAACCAAAGTTTGCATTGTGGAAGAGACCAATATAGTGGTCCATGCCCATAGTTGGGCTTCAGGAAATCCAAATTTAAATCCAGGACAGCCAAAAAAGTTTCACAGAAAGGATTTGGTCATTACTCCTGCATTTCTATGGAAAAAATGATGTTTCAAGAAGGGACTAAGTGTGTGCCACTTGTGCCACAGTATTACAGATACTGTGTATAAATTCTGATGGCAGTGACAAAAAGAATGGTTTTCATCTTCCTGTCTTTTAGTACTTTGTTAGCAGCCTTGAGGTTTCAAGCTGGTCATTATCTCAGCGGTTTGATCTTGAGAGACAGTGGTCATGAATAGGGGCAGGGATAGAACCGCGACTCTCCTGCCGAGAAGGAAATCTCCTCCTGATTGAAGCCCGTGACAAAACTCCCATCGACTTCAAAGGAGAAGGATTTCAAGCACAGCAACCTGAATGCATCTGAAAAACCACTGTTGGGCAGTCTGGAAAGGTCAAGGTTTTTTCAAAGATTAGTAAGGGAGAGAAAAAGACTGTGAGGGAATTGTGACTAGCATAAAGAGAAGAGGAAGTTGGCAACTAAGTTCACAGTTCATTGCTAAATCTCTGTTTATTAAGGAAACTGATTTTTGTGAAAGCTAATGCAGCCATTCAGCTGGCTTAGGTATTTCTGCTTAAAATGAGAATGGGATTATTTCTTCTTTGTTCAGTGTTACGGAAACAAACAGCTAAGATTTGGTTGTCACAAATGGTATCTGTAGCACTATCGTGGCTGTTTACTTAACTCTCATATTCTGCAGAGAGAAGACAAAAATTTCCAGCAGTAGCACCTGCTAAAGTTTTTAACCTAACTATCTAGCAACTTCCAGTCTCCCCATGTTGCTCATCTGTTTTATAAGAAAAAAATAGTCTTCAGAAAAAAGTGCTTTAAAATTTATTTAAAAATGAAAATATTTTGAAACCTTTTGAAAAGGAGAGACTAAATAAGAAATGAAAATTTAGAGATTTTGACATGAATTTAGTGCTTGCTCAGTGAATACGGAAGGAGTTTCATTTATAGCCTTGGTATTTAATCTAGTCTCTGAGCTTCAGTGATATCTCATACTTAAAAGTGTTTGATAACAGAAGAATAACCTCCCAAAATGTCAGTTTTGCTCCTCTTCTCCCTACTGGGGCAAACCCAGACTCAACCACATTGATGAAGTTCGGTAAGTTTAAGGGGTGTATCATGTTAAGGGAGCGTGACTTTCTTTATGAAGCCGCAAATGAACCCATTATATGAATGTTTTATGAGTCTGTAGGGAGCATACAGGTAGTGTAAGGCTTGGATGGAGGAGTGTGAGCTTCAAAGTGCTGACAAAACTGTTCATTACTCCGTCAGTATCTAATAAATTAGGTCTTGGGAAAGGGATGGTAGTTAAAGCGGATAAACAGAAGCACTGTGCTGCTCATCCTAGCTTTTCTAGCTGGGATCTTGCTTACACATCACAGTTCAGTAATAATTGCAAAGCAACAGGTATGCTGAGGCTGCTCTTGTGCTCTTCAATGCCTGCCCTGTCAAAACAAGCACAACTGAAGCCTAAAAGCAGACCTTGAGTTTGTAACTACTTGTGCAAGGGCATCACTCTTTTCCTTATTGCTTCCCTTTCTGTCAGTTTTCAGTTTCTTGTTTGTAAATCACTCTGGCACAGAGAGGGGTAAATGGATATAGCGGCACATCTTTACCTGCACTAAGCCCTAAAACTGAGTACACAGTAAGGAATCCATTTCCTTGAATTCTGTAGCTCAGAGGTTATGCACAGATTTTGATGTTTGGCAATAAAATACTTTCAGCCTTATGAGGGCCTGAGGTGACTGAAGTCCTAACACCGATGGAAACATTCCTCCAGAAGTTCACTTGGGTTGCTGGTGTGAAGTTTTAATTAATCCGTCTATGTCTTGGACCTGATTCTACAATGTACTTTGATTTGAGTACATGCTTAATTTTAAGTGTTGTGACAAATGCTAACATATTTTAAGTTTATTCATGCTGTCCTAATTCCAGAGCAGTCTTACAAACTGTCGAGTCAATGGTTACTGGGTGGTCACAGCAGATTCATGATTCTGTGAATAAGAACTCTGCTGAATCTCTTCTGCATAGCTTTCATCCAGACCCCTAAACTGAACTGAACTTCTGGAGAGCAAGAAAAGGTAATCTTTTATTACATAAAAATCAAAGTTATTGTAGACATCAAGAAGAACTTTCTTTTTCTTTGTCTTTCCCCATGCACACTGCAAAATGAGACACCAAAATGACTTTTTTGTCCTTTTGTTTATGCAAATATCTTGTAGTGGTTTCCTATAAGTAATCAGACTTTGCATATAATTGTCAAAGAAAAACAGAATTAAACATTAGAGGACAGTGAAAGCTTGTAATGAAGGGTTACATAGCTGTAAGTAATTCTGTTCTTGTCTGTCTTTTCTAAATTTCTTTTCATGGCATTTCTCAAACCATGGAGAAAATGAAGTGGAGAATATCTTGGGGAAATATTGCCAGATTTGGCTCTGAAGCTAATACTAGTGTTTAATGATAATAATCACAGCTTGTTACAAATGAAACAGCTCTTCTTAATTTAAAAAGATATGCAAAGTTATTTACTTCCCAAATATGAAACATTATTGGGAGCTGTGTTTAATCCCCTGATGCTTCTGTGCTTCTTGTTAGTGATGTTGCGATGTCAGGCAAACAAACATTATGAAGAGCCCAGTTTGTTGCCTGCTGAAAGCTTTTGGGGCCTTTCTGTGGATTTCAGCTGGCGTGGATCAGCCTTTATCTGCTAGTAGACCTGGCATGTATTTGTTCATTAATCCTCTAAGTTCAATTGTAAGTTACTTGAGTTCTACCTTCTCCTCTTTCTACTCTATTAGCAGGTGACCAAGATCTTTGATTGGGTTTTTTTTAGCCCTTTGTTAAATTCTAGCTTCAGACTCCTGTTAAAAAAATTATTAAGGTCTTAAAAGGCAAAGCAAGCAGCTATTGTTCTGCTTCTGAGGATATTTTTAAGGAAGTAGAACATGGTAAAGGTAAAGTGAATGAAATTCATGGCTTTTCTTTCTGTATTTGTATGTGTGTATTCCAGAATAATCTATAATTTCTCTTGACATATCTCACTGTCATGATTTACACTGTTACATCAGGGCCATCCACATGTTAAATCAAGCACATTTGTGTGCCAAGCTCACTCGTTTTTTTGAGTTTGTGAGTTTTATTAGTATTTTTTTAAAACTTTATGTGGATGCTTTTCCTGTCATAAAAATAAGGAGAGATATAAGAGTAGCAAAATCAACAAGTATATATTATATATATTTTTTTTTTCAGTATTGCTTTTGATTCTTTAGCTGTAATAAATCTGTTGATAAATGAATTCTACTGCAAACAGATAATAAACAAGGCAGTAAGCAATTAAGAAATATTTGGCTAATATACTGCTTTGTATATAAAATTAAACTTTAATGGAATGTAATAATATGCCAGCTTCTTTTATAATGTTATTCAGTTTAGGAAATACTAGCTCTGCAAACAGCTTACACTCATAAGTATTGTCTTGCCTATTTTATTAATAGTTAAAAATCACTGTCAAAGTTTTGAAATAAAACTTTGAAGTGCTTGCTAAACATCTGACTTGAAGCACATATGGAGTCCTCTTCCTCTTTGAAAAACCACAGAATGGTTCATATTGGAAGGAGCCTTAAAGATCATCAAGCTCTAACCCCCCTACAGCAGTTGTAGAAGCCCAAGGTCTTGTTTCTCGACAATCAGATGGTCCCACAGGGAGCAGGTCCCTTCAGGGTAAGGTGGCAACAGTCTTTGTAGATCATAGCACTGAGCTTTGTGGATCTGGAGTCCACAGGAGTCTGCTTGGGGAAACCGTGGCTTGTTCGGTTTGCTCCTGAAGAGAATAGGTGTTGAACGTTTCTAAACACACAAGGAACCAGTTATTTTCATCCCTTTGGGGCATAAAACAATTACTTCATTCAAGTGAAATCAGAGACCATAGAAAACAATTTGGCATATGTTACAAAGGAGGGAGGTTAAAGTAGGTTCAATTTTATTCCTCTGAGAAAGATTTATGTTCAATTTTCATAGCAATGTTTTGTGTTACAATAATAACTCTGCTGTTTATACATGAAAGGATGTGTTTAGTAGTGCTTGCTTTTCTTTGTCTAGATGTTTTTTAACTTAATCTGACAAAAGTAAAATGGAGTTACATTTGTATGTTCTATGGGACAATTCATTTCCACTTGTATTTTAATCTTATAAATGGCTCAACCAGGATAAAGCCTTGCTGGAACTACCTGTTACTCCTCTGCTTTTTTTTCACATTAATTATTTAAATGGCTCATTTCATAACTTCTCATTCTGCCAGACTGGAAGGCCAAATGAGGTAAAACCCATTTCAAACATCAGGTTTGCTGCTGTTTGTTTTAGGGGCATACCATTAATTAATTTTTATTCATTTGATCTAGGGAACTTTCATTAACATGTTGGAATTCCAGAAGCTGGAGTCTGGTAGAATGAAGAGGAAAATTTTAAATAAGCAGTCTCTGCAATGCTGTGAATTTTTCAGAAAGAGGACATACGATCCTTCAGATCACAGTAACGTGGTAATATTGCACCCTTGTTTATTTTAAAGTGTCTGTGAATTTGGAGGCTGGGAAACTGGAAACTTTATAGTGCTGAATGAAACTAGGCATGAGGTGGGCTTCCAGTGAAACTGCATGGCTGGGGTCAGCGTCTACCACTTTTTAAGCCAGAAATAAATTTTCTGAAGAAAAAAAACTTCTGGATGTTTTCTCCTGATCAGATGACTGAATGATTTAGAAGTACAATATGTGGAGAAACATTCAGATGGCTCTCACCAATGACATCTGAGTGAATAAATCACAACAAAAGAAATCACCCAGCTTCAGCTGTGTATTTAATGGGTATTGTGTTAATGGGTGCTCTCTCCTCTGCTGTCTTGACCCAAATAGTTGCCATCACAAGTAGGATTCAATCACCCCAAATAATCTGGTTTAAAACCAGACTTTTTCTAATCTGTTTGCTGACTGAACTCCATTTAAATTATTTTCTTCTCCTCTGTTGTGCTACTAATTTTTATTTTATTTTTACACTTCCACCCACCCATTTTCTCCCTCAAAAAATTCTCCAGCCAGCTAATTCACCTAGCAGTGGACCTGCTGCACGGTATTTTTGACAGCACAGTAAGGAGATAGAGTATTGTATGAGCAAAGAACTTGTTTTTAGGTAAGGATGTTTTAACAGTCAAATTTTCTGAAACAAACCCAAATCTTAAAGTTGTTATTATTAAAATACTATATATAATTAATAATTTAACTGTTAGCCATATATAGAAATTTACTGTTCTGTTAGATGTGGTAGGAAATATATTCTGTATGTATGCACACCAAATTTTCTTGCAAATATGTGGCTTAATCTAGGTAACTAAAAACCCGGAGCGATGGTAGTAAACCAGGTTTGAACCAAATGAATGACACAGGTTTAATTCATGCAGAAGCCTGGCAAAGTTGCTAAAGTCATTGGGGTAAAAACCTGGTACTGCTTTAAAATCCACAGCAAAGCTTCCGACGTCTTAAGGTCAGGACTCACTATACTATACTTCTAAATTTCATCACTCCTGTTAAAATCCCTTACGATTCACACAAAATTGCTGCTAATCCCTGCACAAAGCTGCAAAGCTGCCTCAGAAAGGAGAAGTGAGTGGCAGCAGAGGACTGCTGCTTTTTTTCCTCTTTATCACTTTCTTAGGCAGCAGGGTGCTCTGAAGCGTCCTTGTCTGTGGGAGATGTGCTTTCAAGACACCCCTTCTCAGGTCTGTATGTAGTTTGTCGGGTTTTGCCTTTATCTCTGAGGAAGATAAATGTAATATGCATATAAATGTATATGGTCCCTGTCTATAAGTGTAAAAATTAGTGAGATACTTGAATAACAGTTTTAAGCTGCTAGGTAAAGTAAGGTTTAACACTGTAGATTGTAAGATGGTTTGAGCCGGTCTGCTTTTGAGGCAACAAGTCCATTAGTGACTTGACTGAGGAGAAAAACCAGCCTTTACAGCACACTTCTGAGTGATCATTCTGCGTTGTGAGTGTGTTGACTTTCCAGCTTACTGTCAAATAAAGCAAAGTCAATGAGTATTAGTTTTCAAGTTTGAGTCACTTTTACTCATGTATGTAGGCTTAGCATTGACAGAAGTACAAGTGGAATACCAAGCACCAATTACTGTGCTGTTCCCACTGTCATTGCTAAATTATTATTTTTTTCCCAGGTTCTTCAGCAACTATTTGCCTCCGGGTTTGACAGTACTAATCAGGAGCTTTATCAAACAATAGCTGTCATCTTACAGCTAATTTGTTTCTCAAAAGATTCAAGGTTCATGATATGTGAATAGTGGCCACATATTTCCAAGAACAAGCTTTACATGCTTCTGAATAAGCAATGTGCAGTATGTGTCTGGTTAATATGTGGATGCAACTGCCCCAAATCCAGAACAGAGCCATGGTGTGGCTCGGGGTCTCACCCTGAAGAGTACCAAAGGATGCTTAGCTTTCAGAACACAAATGCAGGTTTCTCAGACTGGTTGTCTTGGATTCTTTGATATGTAAAATATAGGCGTTTTAAAAACATATCCCACCCAGTCACAGAACTAAATCTGAATTGTTTTATTGGCTATGGAGAAATGCATGTAGCTCACCTGTTGTGTTTTGGTGTATATGTGTGGTTTTGCACAGTGTGTTTAAAAACAAGCAAACCAAAACCGTACTAGTTGGGGAGGAGGGCATTAGGAAGGAAGAAGATTCGTAAGAAAACCTTTCCAAAGAGATTGGATTTAATTTAAATGTCCAGTTTGTTGGCTACTAGTACTTCTGTTTTATTTTTTCTGAGTGGCTCGCAACAGGAAAGAGATTTAGCCAGGTTGTGAGGAGTACTATTTTCTTAGAGATGATCAAAGTTTAACTGAGGGTTGGATACTTTAGGGAACAGCCAGTCCAGAATTTCCAGACCGTACATCCTGTTGCCTTCTCCTGGCTTGCCTTCTACCCGGCAGCCTGGTGTGGTTTGAGACATTGAAGGTCTGCATGGTTTCCCTTTTATTGTCTATAGACCTCCCTCAAATAGCTGTTCTGCCCAGCAAAGTACACAATATCACATGTGAGACATTAGAGGGATTTCATCCTGTGCATGTCTTTCCAGGGAACAGTGCGTTGGAAACTTTGAACCCACCACTCTCAGCTGTACAAGAGACTGATGCGGCCTGCTCTGGAGGCAGAATATCCTCTGATGGGAAAAGAGCTAAGAACTACTGACGACCTGCTAAAAGAAGCAGGAGAGACAAGCATGTGGCAGCAACAACCTGCCGGGACTGCCATCAAGCAAGTGAAAATGTCAGTGTGTGATTTGGAGCAGAGAGTTCAGCAATCAAAGGACAAGTTTAGATCAATCCAGGGAATTGTGAATGCTCGGATGGAACATACCCTCTTTTTCAGGAAAGGTAAAAAAAAGAAAGGTCTATTATATCTGGACGACGAAGACTTGCTAAAATACATGAAATTCTGCAAGAAGGTAGCTACCAGATCTATCGTCTGGTTGAGGTGATGGCCAAGGGAGCTGTGTTTTCACGTAGTGATATGGGTGTCAAATATTTTGTTAAGACTTGGTCACCCATGTGGTTCTGTTCAATTATTTGTGAAATTGCACAAACTGCATAAAAGTTCTTTAAGACACATATTTGAAGACAATTAATGAGAGGAGGAAACAAGTTTGGCAGAGTTTGAAAAGCATATTAGTGCTTTTAAAAGCAGGTAGATTGGGAATGACTGGCAGGCTGCAGTTGTGACAGTGCTGCTGCCTCATTTTTGTTACCCAAAGCTATTTTGTTCCTGTGATCCCCACAGGTGAAGTAATTGTCCTCAGAAATTGTCCTGAATTTTTTTTTTTTTCACTAGATATGTTGTGAAATAATTCTGATTTGAAATGTGAATATGGCTTCCTTAGATGCATAATTAAATATATACAGCAGATATTGTAATTCACCAGTTTACTTACGAATGCTAAATCTAATTATAATATCCTAAAATATGAACTGTTTTGTTACATGACTACAAGTAAAATTAGTTGAAGGAATTTGAATAAGAATCATAGAATTGTGTAGGTTAGAAGGGACCTTTGAGATCATTGAGTCCAACCATCAATTTAACACTGAAATGAATGCAGAAGCAGGGCTTTCTTCCTCTTTGCCTCATTTTTGCTAATTTTTGAGGGATCTGCCTCTGTCTACTGCAACAAATTTTTGTGTCCATATCAGCATTAATCTTAGTGTTACCATCTGAAGAGTACCTTTAAGTTCAGTTTCAAACCTAATTTTATTTGCATTATTGCCTTTCTTTATACTATTGACATTTTGAAAGATTAACATAAGGGTTTGTTTTTAACATTTATCAACAAGTATTGGTACTTCAATGCAGAACAAACATGCAAAAGTAGTCTTACAAAATGTGGATATTCCACCAAAGTTATTGTATGATCTGATAGTTTTCTGCCAATCTGTAATCTTTTTAATGCAGGGATACATTCATCCTTGCACTGAGTTTTGCTGGTGTAAATGCAACTCCAGGGAGGTTCAGGAATCTCCTACACTGACAAAAGCATGGTCCAGGAGCCCACTCGATATAAGAAATATTAGAGTGTTGTTTTGCTATAGACATCCATTATATAAACTAATACTGAAAAAAGGTGGTATATTGAGTGAAGATATACATTAGCACAACCATTTATTAAGTATTTTTCAGATATTTTTATTTTGCTTGCTTATTTACAGAAATTAAAATTTCTTCCAAGCAGATTCCTCTTGAGCCTCTCAGATAGAGTACATTGATTACACAGTTGATGGTTCACCATAATGTGTTCTTTAGACTTCTTTTTCAAGAACACAGAAGACAGTTTGAAGCCAGCTCTACTTTTAAAGCACAAATGATCCTTAATGGCACAGATTAAATTTAAACCTTCTCTAGGTAAAGAGGTTGCTGATGGCTTTTATATAGATGGCTTGTTAGATGAAATCCTAGGTGTTTGGAAATAATGAATCCAATTATTTGTAAGCTGCAAGAAGTTTATTTTTAGTTGCAAACTCATTTAATAGCATCAGTCTTCAAATCCTGAGCCTCATCTGTTCTCTCAATTGTGCAGTTTATAGAGGTGTACTCCCGTTAATTTCTGAAGGCTTTCTCATGTTTTCACCCACTTCTGCATCCGTGAACAGCAGAATGAAGTTTTACATAATAAAATGAAATTTTACACAAAGCAAAGTTAGATTGGCTGAATATTTGTCTCTCAGTTCCTGTCCTGTGATCTTCCGCATTGGGTGCCACGTTGAAATCTGTAAATCTGAACATAGTGGAAACTTAATCTCTTGGAGACTTAAAGGAATATCCACTAAACTGATGATCAGAATTATGTATGGTCCATGAAATGTTCAGCTTTTAATAACTTGCAAACGACATGTATTCAGCTTGGTTTTATGTGTTCATATGATGAAATGTAAACCCAAAATAGCAGCAGCTGAGAGAATTGTAATTTTTCTTGTTAATTGATCTCTGGGGAAAAGGGGTGGAATTCCAGTCTTTTATCTGCATGTAAATTTAACCGGTTGGTATCAACGTCTCACCTACTGAAATAACTAATCTTTTCTTTTGATGCCTAGGATGATGTGGACGTGTTTGGTCTGTCTGAAATCAGGCAGGATGTTATGGAAGGAGTGGCAAATGTTATCAACGAAGCCCTGGAGCACAGGAGATCCCTCGCTGGCTGGAGAACCAGTCAGTGTTTGTGAAACAATTCCTTCTCTGTGGTCGTGGTTTGGCATCCGCTAAGATGACCTCTACTGACGCAGTCTCTCAACAGCACCCGACTGTTAAACTGCTAAATAGCCGGCAAGAAAGCAACTAGTCTTAGTAATTGGTTAATTAGTGTGTGTGTGTGTGTGTGTGTGTGTGTGTGTGTGTGTGTGTGTGTGTGTGTGTGTGTGTGGAGAACTGAAGAAGCACACGCGTTTATTTCTCTCTCCTCTGTTCCAGGTTAATGTCTATGAAAATATGTTCAGATAAGCAGCTTTGTTTTTATGGTTCAAATGCAGAATGTTTAATGTGCCTTTTTGTGTGCTTTTGCAGGCGATGCAAATGTTGCTTTTTAACTTCTTCACAGCAACGGCTCTCAGCTTTTCTTATATTGAATCATGTGCACAGGACATATAAATTTCACTGCTAGGTTTAGATAAGCTCAATCTACCCTGCAACTGTACTTTTCTGAACGTTCTTTTCCTCTTCAAGGCAAATCAAGAGCTTGAGATGGTGGAAAAGGAAATATTACTAATGCAGGAATCTGCAAAACTATTTGAAGTAGCTGCTCCAGACTACAAGCGAGCGAAACAATGTCAAAAAGAAATCCAGTTGCTCAAGAAAGTTTGGGATATTTGTGTTTACATTAATGTAAGATGATTTTTTTTAAAAGGTATTATAATGTTACAATATATTCGGAATGTTATACTCTTAATTTGATCCTAGAAGTGTTTATAGTTTTGATTTTTTTTAAAAAAAAAAAGAGTTAGAATACTCCTTTTGTTCTTGAAATTATAGTTGCTATGCTTTAGGATACCCAGAGTAAAAATATTTCTGTTCTCAAGTTAGTAAATTTCATAGAATCATAGAATGGTTAGAGTTGGAAGGGACCTTAAAGATCATCAAGTTCCAACCCCCCTGACTTGGGGAGGGACACCTCTCCCTAGAGCAGGTTGCTCAAAGCCCCATCCAACCTGGCCTTAAACACTGATGATGTTGGGGCATCAACAGCTTCTCTGGGCAACCTGTTCCAGTGCCTCACCACCCTCACGGTAAAGAACTTCTTCCTAATATCTAATCTAAATCTCCCCTCTTCCAATTTAAAACCATTACCCCTCGTCCTGTCACCAGACTTCCTGACAAAGAGTCCCTCTCCAGCTCTCCTGTAGGCTCCCTTCAGATACTGGAAGGCTGCTATAAGGTAAGCCCAAAATAAACCAAGATATGTAATTTCCTTTTGAGCTTTTTAAATACTAATAACTTCCTTGAATAAATAAAATAATCAAGTAAAAATTTGGAAAATTCCACTTCAGAACTGAGGATTGTATATTAGAAGCAAGAATCCAGAAAAGACAGTGTACAGACCTGTATGGGAAATTAGCCTTGTAAAGTTCTGTTTACCTCAAAAAGTTGTTTTTCACAGGCAAGGTTAAAAATATACGTACTAGATTTCCTTTCCACTGTTGTTTGTCTGGCATTTGTATTGCCAGGAGGGGGTGCAGGGCAGTTTCCCCAACATCTCCAGGTGTATCTATATATTATGAGTGGATATGGGGGGGGTGTTCAATAGCGCAAGAAAGGTGTATATAAATGTATATATCTCAGAAACTGGAGTATTGCAACTGTTTAAATGCTTGGCTTTTGGGTTGAATTTTGGGAAGATGGATTATTTTACATGCTTTGAAAAAACAAGGTCCAGGAGCTATTGTTGTGTGATTGGGCTTTCCAATGCATCCATTTATCTGTAATATAGCAGAAGCTTGTCTTTACCAAATGTTGTTGACACTTTTATCTGTACTTTCTGTTTCAGAGAAACATCGATGATTGGGCTAAAACCCAGTGGAGACAGATTAATGTGGAACAGATGGATGTGGAGCTCAGAAGGTTTGCCAAGGCAGGTTCCATAGCTGTCTGTTTTCTGCAATTTATCTGTCTTGGTGCCACCCCTTCCTCACTCTTCCCACCCACTTTGATGTTTCAGTGGGTTTGTTACTCATGTCCAAACTGAATGTTCTAGAACATGTTTTGTTTTGGGAGCTTTTCTACAAAACTTTATTTTTCTGGATGTTTCCAGTCCTCGTGGAGGTATATGGTCAAAACTCTGCTACCAGTTATCTGAATTGAGGCAGTATGTGAAAGAATAAAGAATGTGGAGTTTGATGACAGAGGGAGGCAATTCTTTTTAGAGACAGGTGGAATTTGGAGAGATTTATCTGCTCTGGTCTTAAACACAGCTGGTCTTAGGGTGTTGGGAGTTGCAGCATAGAAACTCATATTTAAAGTGAGGGCACTTCCTTTGCTGGAAATATTTGCAATGTTTTGTTTATAGTGGTCCTGCAGAAGACAGTTCAAATGGGACAAGGGAAGGATGAAGCAGAAAATAGCAGTAAAGACCTCCAGTCTGTTTGCAGGACACTAATGGAATAGTTGTGATTCATAGCAGAATAGCAGTTGAGTATGGAAGCCTTGAACCTAGTGGGTATAAAATTTCTTCTTCTTTGTATGTTTGTTTCCTTCAGGAACAGTTTTCACTGCATGCTCTGTTAGTAGTCCTTCAAGAGAAGAACCAGGCTTACAACAGATGTCTTGGCTTAAACTGCTTCAAAATTCTGATACTTAGGGTCATATGCTGTGACAGGGATGGTAAAAGTGAGGGAGAGGGTTGAGGAACTGTATTCCCCTTCTGCTTTTGCACCATATGCCAGGTGATGGAATAGAGAAGATGCTGATCACGGCCCATGAGCTGATCATTGTGTCATGTTCGTCATGCTCCGGTGTGCAGAGATTTAGGTTTCAGACAATGGTACTTTATGGGTTGATAAGTGAATTTGTGGTCTCTGCTTAGGCAAAAGGACCTAATTCTCTGAGGGCAAACACGCCTTGCTTAATTAGACAGTTCTTCTATGCTTGGCTGTCTCCCTGCTGAGCCTGAAAATAGCACTAAGCATGTATGATTCTCTGTCTCGTCTGGGACATGGGAAAACTTTATGGCTAATATCTATACTATTGCCCAGTAGTGATATCTATTAAATATTTATAAGAAAACCAAGAAATGTGGCTACAAACTTTCCTGGATAGCAAAGAGAGAATGCTTCTTGGTAGTGATCAGAGGAAATGATGGGCTGAGGGAAATGAAAGATAAGGAAAGAAAGGCCACCTGAAAGATCAACCTACTAGTAACTTTTTAAAAATTAGTACATAGGAAGGCTCTTGACCTGACAGTAGTTTAAAAAAGAGAGAAGTGCCAGAAGGGGGAAAGATATATATACAGTTTATGTAACTGTTGACCATGTAGCTGAAAAACCAAAGAAGTTAGTATGAATAATTAAAAAAAAAAGCTATTTTAATTTCTTAAAGAGAATCTCAGTTGTTTTGATTCCTAGGGCATAACATTGGACCAGCTGTTGGTTTTCGAAATTTGAATAAAATGTTTGTAAAAATTTTGAGAGAAAAAAAAAGTAGCTCAATTTTTAATTATTTTTAAAATTAAGAAAGCTGGAAAGTTGAAAGAAAAACATGGGAGAGAGTGAGCGTAACAGACTGTTTCTAATCCAATATACCAAGCATTTTTCACATACAGTTTTAATAAAAGCTCATTTAAAATTATTTTTAATGCAGAAAGCTCCTAAACAGGCCTAGCACAAAAGTTTTGTGATTTTATTTTTTTTAACAAAAATGATCAAGTGTTTCCATTTCAAGCCTTAAATAAAATTTTAAAGGTTGTTTTGTTTTTTTCAAAATGATGTGTTGCAAAGCAGTAACAACATATGGTGAATACTCCCACCACTCCCCAAGAATTCTAGTGTGAAATAGTGTCTGTAGCTTACATCGGCTTCAATGGCAGCTGTGCAAATAAACTTGCCTTTTAGCATTATGATATACTGTATGTCACAGTACAAGAGAAAACAAAACACAAAAAAAATCCTTCAGTAACAGCATCAAGAAACATTTCATCTTGGCTGATTAAGTTCACAGTTTTGGTGCATCTCTGAAAGTATATCCAGTACCTAGAGTGCGCATAACTCGTTTCATTGGTTTTTACTTGGATTCTGTTTGAACACTTTGTTATATGCTTATGTCTGGTTTTTCTTAGTCATTTATTTATTTTGTCAGGCTTTTAGTAGCAGAAGGCGTTACCTTGATAGACCTTTTGGGACTCCAGCCTTATAAACTAAATGATAAAGTCCCAAGTATAGTTGACTGAAAGAGTTCTGTACTGAAAAGGTACACATGGACTGGCAGTTGCTGGTTAATACATTGTCACAAATCATCATTTGTGACAAAGTTCTGCAGGTTATTCCTTCCTATGACTTTAATATCTTCTTTTATTTGTGCTCTGTTAGCTTTTTAACCTCCTGAAGTCACATAGAAATACAATAATTCTGTTACAGAAATCCTTTCTGCCAAATTCCGTATCATTTTGGACAGTGATAGTTGAAATACAAGTTTATGGTCTATTATTTATTATTGGCTGAAGGTAATTACAATAATCAACCTAGACATTTGAACTTGAACAAAATACCACTGAAGCCTTGCTTAGTAAACAGAATATCTTTTGTGTTATCAATATACTTATAATTCAGTTCACATATGCCAAGCAAAGTTCTCATTGTAGGATAATATTCTCTAGGGTGGTCGTATCTTTAAATTTCAAATAAAATTCAAATTCTTTAAGTCTGCAATTTAAACAATGTGAGCAGCAGCATGTCTAACTATAAGCCAAAAAAAAATAAATATATCAGTAGCCACACCTTTATATGAGTGGAGACCCCTGTTAAGAACAATGAAATTACTTATGCTGTTTTACATGCTTAAGTTTCATCATGGCACACGTTGAAAAACTTATCAGTCTTGCACACATGAGCAGAATGTGTCAATGCTTCTGTTATGATCTGTCATTTTTATCTTTTTAGAATAGATGTAATAGTATAGTCAGTGGTATTTGTTTTCCTCTGTAGTTCTCTCAGTTCATTTTAGGTATCTTTCATCTTCAGTCTAAACCCTGTCAAAATAGGTGTTTGTGGATTATTTTTTTCTTTTGCTCTTTTAGAAATAGAACCTAAAACAAGCTGGTGAGGTGCCTTCTTCCAGCTCTTTCCCAGTGCTTTCCTTGTCCTGGTGTAGAAAGCAAGATGAAGTAGAAATAAAATCTGAGGGGAATTCCACGTGTCGCAATAACTTCCTGGCACTTCTGTCCAGGGGTTAGTGAGTAACATGGCAAATAAAAAAAGAAAAAGTGATGGAAGCTGCAACCAAACCAAAGGCATATGAAAAAATTTGAAGCTTTTTCAGCACAGGTAAAATTTCCAGCACAATTACTAATTGTTCTAAAGTGTAATTCTGGAACAGTCCGGGCTCTGCAATGTTGAAAGGGATTTTCTCTTAGCCAAGTGTACCTTTTCAGGCACTTTTCTGGTATAGCTCCATTCTCTTGGCCTCTTGTTTCAATTTCTGGGAAGGAAACATGTGAGGTTTGCCGCATTCTTTATTCCTTACAGCTGTATTCATTGTTATTATTTTAAATTAAAGGTGGATTGTATTGTTCTGCTTTACTCTTTGGTCTGATTTCTTCTCTAACTGGCAGGAAATTCTTGGTGTTAGGGTGATTAAAGGCACGTATCATTAGAATCTGTCTTCTATTTGGTTTTTCTCTTTGTGAAAAAACCTCTGGCTGAATTTGGAATGCAAAAGTTATACCAGCAGTATCAATTCACAGGTAATTAAGAAAGATAAAAAAAGAAACCAGAAAAGGAAATTGGGAAATGAGCCCATATTCTGTGTCAGGGTCTTGGCAATGCATAAAGAAAAGGAAAAACATTGCAATAAGCTGAGGCTCACCAACTACTAAACTAGCAAAGAAATCAAATTGAAAAATGGCCCGTTCATCTCCTCACACCCCATCCATTGTCCTGGTAGCCCACCTTTCACCTATATCCCTTCTCCTTGTGCTCTGCAGTGTCAAAGCTTGCAGACAAGTAGAAGATTCATAGCAAATTCAGAGTAGTTTAAGATTACAGTTCATAAAGGAACTGTATTCTTGAATATTAATTCCTTCATTATTATTACTATTTTTAACTTGCTCTAGTGGACGTGCTTTGGCAGAGCGGTTGGATTAGATGATCTCCAGAGGTCCCTTCTGACCTCATATCATTCTGTGATTTAGAATCAAGCGTGTTGCTTTTCCTTGCTTCTGTTTTGTTTTTTGGTGTTTTTTTTTTTCAGCACACTTGGTAAAACACCATTTCAAAAGGAACACAGTCAAAACAGGGGAACCTCCTGGCAGACTATTATGCTTCATTTTTTTCTGCAGAAAGGCAAGTTTTCCAGCTAACCATGTGGGGAGATAGTATCGTAGAATTGCACCTTTGTTTTGTGAGTGTTAATTTACTCTCCAAATAGGAACACTTTGTCTAAGGAAGGTAATATTACCCCCAGGTAAGACGAGTACAAGGTGTTCAACAAGGAGAGACTGAACCATCATTCTGAGGAGAAGTGTCACAAACCCTATGTTGTGTCTTGTTGGAAAGTTAGCTGCACCCAATTTATGTTTATTTTGATTTTATTTGTTTGTTTTGTTTTGTTTTGTTTGTTGGTTTGCAGGGATTAGAAATGGAAAAGGTCAATGAGATCATCAAATCTATTCTCCTTCTGGCATGGATTGATCAAATTTCAGGCATGCTGTGCTTAGCGATGATAAGTACAGCTGAAAGATCTATAGTCTCTGTTAGGCTGCTACCACCTGAGCTGCTGACCGTCATGTGAGGAATGTTTTTGTAGCTATCCTGCTTTACTCCCTTGAACAATAATCTGCTAGATTTTGTGGCACTTTGAGACCAATTTGTATAAAACCACGGGCACTTTGATGTATTTCAGAAGCTTTATACTGTGTTATCTCCATGCCAGATGATACTTCTGGCCTCGGTGACTGTCCAACAGTGGCCATTAATCCTCTGAGTGCTAGAGTTATTGGTGTGTCTCAGGCAAAGCCCTTTCAGATGTGATGTGACGTGGCATGTAACAGAAGAACTGATACTTTCCAAGAGGATGAAGAGCTCATGATTCTTAAAGGCTGAGCCTTTTCAAACATGATGGCAGAGTCTCATGGCTTCTGCACATAACTAAATCTTGGTGACTTGTGTCATCCACTCATTGCTCTGTCACATATAAGAAGAGAAACCAAACAAATCTGTTCTAGCTGTCCCACATAAAGCATGCTGGTGTGCAGACAGTGATCTTTAAGCCTTATGGTCTTGGGAGAGGTGCATAGTTACACAAGATATTTAGACCTGAAATAATAATTTGTGAAATAAGTATTAGCCATGATTAATAACTATTTTGAGAGTTCTTAATTTTATAACAGGCCTATATAACTCTTCTGACAACTGACAACAGTGTAATTAACTCTATTCACTGCTTTGTCTGTGACCATTTTCCCCCAGCTTTTCCCGTAAAAACTTTCTGTGTAGTGACCATGCAACAGTCAAACAACATCGCCGTGTCGGTCTGTGTCTCCGGGGAAATCAGAAGTACTCCTATTACTTGGTCAGTGGGCATAAGTGTTCTAATACTATGGGGGGAAAAAAAACCCTATTTTATTAAAAATTTTTATTGTCTTTAAAACTTAAGAATGAAATGTTGATTAATCACCCAGTAATTCAGTGCATCTTGCTTGCTAAGACCAATTGACGGTTATGTGCTCAAAGCATTAGAATAAGAAGCACCTAAGTTGTAAGATCAGTGCACATACTTCACGTTATCCAGTTAGTTGCTAAAAATGATGTTAAATTTTGCTGAACAGCAAAATATTATTGTGTATAGCAAATGATAGCATGGTAGTCATCCACTTGCATAGAAATATGCCTTAAAGCAGTGTGACTGACACAAATCTAAGGTAAATGATTTCCTTATATGTCTGGTATTTTTGGGTGCAGGTGGTCCATCATTTTACCAAACTTTTTAACAACACTGCTGATGCTAATTTCAGGAGAATATAGAAGAATCTGTAAGTAGCCCTTGGGACGTACAGCAGAGAAAAGGAGTCTGAAGGGAGTGGACGCAGTGGTCAGGTACATTGGGTTGTGTGAAATATCCTTTACAGATTTTGTCTTCTTTGGGATGTAGATCAAATAGATGCTTTCAATGGCATGAAACGCTGCTTTTACACATGTCAATTTTTTGGGGGGAAAAAAACCAAAACAAAACAAAACAAAAAAAAAAAACAACAAAAAAAACCCAAATAAAACAAAACAACAAACAAAGCCCCTCACAACTATTTCTTCCAAATTTCAAAACATCTTGTGGCACAAATCTATGTAATAAACTACTAATTTAAGAAATTGTCAAGCTGCCCCTTGTGTGTAAGTTGTGGTTTTGTTGAGCTATTTTAAAGAAATGTAGAGAGTGAAGTGTTTAGAAGCAATGAAAAAGAAAAAATATGATGTCCTAAAAGCTACCGAACTGATGAAACCTACGCTTGAATATTGCATTTCTCATACCTTCCTCTCTTTCTCTGCTCTTTTATTTCATCCTGTGCTATACTTTCACATTCCTTCCTCTCTTATCCCTTAGCACACGCCCCTCCAGACCTCCAGCTCTCTCCCGGGTCCCCTATCAGCTGAACAGGGTTTTAGCTGGTTTTGAGCCTCGTATTTGCTAATTGGCCAGCCAGAATGTGTGCTAACTGGGTAGTGGTAGGTCAGAGAGAACAGATCAGCAGCTTCTGAGACAATAACTTATTGTTCTCAGAACAGCGCTGAGTGGATAAGCATTCACATTGCATAAAATCAATGTTGCATGTGGTTCTAATGATTGATTGTCTCAGCAGGGAGGCCCCAGACTGAATGGGCAAATATATGCAGTTTGCTTCTTGGAGATAGCTTCTCCAAGATACAGCTACGTTTGAGCGCCTAGAGACATAGGAAAGAGTGTACTGTCTGTGTTTTCTGTTCTGCAGACACAGGGTGAAACTTCAGACTTTCATATTTGGAGCTCTAAGACACTCTGTGTATGTTTAAGTCAAATGGATGTGTAAAACAAAACGATGTCTGGTATCTCAGTAATTGGGAAGGCCTCCTCTGAACTAAATCCTCCTGAAGAGGCAGTAGGAGAGAGAAAACGGAAGGAAAAAATCCCCCACTCTCAGTTTAAATTTGTAAAGAATGGTTATGTAAAGAAAAATCCTTTGTAAAGATTAATGAAATGAGCTGCTTATATTGTTACCGCTTACGTTACAGGCATGAATTTACATGTTTAGGGTTTTTTTTTAATTCAAGAGGTAGAGAATTCATAGCAACGCCTTGATGAGACTGTACACAAAGAGTGTGCCTAACCGCAAAGGAGGTGATACTGGCCTATGAGGAAAAGCAAAGAGCGGTGGTGTTTTGAGTACCCAGCCCAGGTTGCACTTTCTGGTTTACAAATCTGGTGTTTTTCGGATGTTGAAATGGCATTCGGTATGCTGGAAGAGGGTTTGGCATCAGCCCTGAAGGGTTGCCGCAAGAAGCAGGTGTGGACATCTTCTTCTTTAATTAAGTCAAAATAAGTACAGTGTGGAAATGGTCTCATAAAAGGAGATTAGTAGCATATTTAGTAACTTCAGTCTGTAGTAAATTAACTGCTGTTAGCACCTACTGGAAAAAAACAATACACCTTTTGCTTCCATTTCTGTTTTCTCATGGGCACTGTTTATGACATCTTATTTACTGGCATTTCTGTTGGACTATTATGAACTGAGATGAAAGGTAAAAGCAAAGATACTGCCAAACATCAACTGTGATGGTGTGACAAGAACAGAGTATGCAACCAGTGCATGTACAAATACTAAACACTTATATTTGTGTAAGGAAGCCAAAATTGTTGGTTTTCTTTGCAACAAACCAAACAGTTTACTTCTAGTGTACCTTCTGAAGTTTGATTTTTGTTTTTCCCTCAACAGCTTCGAGATTCTTTGAATGTTTTTGTTCCGGTGTGAGTATTGTTTCTCTTTGCGAAAACTTTAAGTAGTTTTGGTTTTCTTTTCCAACCTAGAAAATATGCTGCAGGGAAATGTGAAATAGGAAAAAAAAACTTTAAGAGGAAGGAAATCTGATAGAGATGGATAAAGATTAATCTTTGTTTGCTGTTTCTCATAATACAAGGCCTGTAACAGGCACTATGGGAAGCTATTAGGTAGCAGGCTTTAAACAAAAGAAATACTTTCACACAGTGTACAGTTTAAAATATAGAACTTTTGACTGCAGAATGGCAGAAGCATAAAAAAAGGTCAAGTAAAGGGTCAGTCTAGTTCATGACTATTAAATATGATGACAGAATAGGCGGCATGGTTTTGAGGGTTTGGTTTTGTTGGGTTGTTGGAGCTGGTTTTGCTTAGTAAATGCTGACTGATGTGTCTGTGGCAAATTGTGCTATCTATTCCCAGGATACCTACCCTCTGTACTCAGGGGGGTTTTGTGCCTTTGGTTTTTAATTTTTGTTTATTTGTTTGGTTGGTTTGGTTTGGTTTTTTTGCTTTTTGTTTGGTTGGTTAGGTTTTGGGTTTGTTTTTTTTCTGTTTGAAAACGATCTCTGCTAGATTCTGTGAAAGGCTGAGACTGATCCGTGATGAACCCCAGTGTGATCCAGCCAGGCTTTTTCAGTGGTCATTTTGCAAGTAGAGACTTGTTCTTGTGCCATTGATGCTTCCCAATGGTGCAACCTGTCTTGGGGACTTTGGACAGATTCTGCTGTAAAAAGGGTGGACTAGGAAAGATCATCTGGACCTCTCCGCAGGTAGCAGTTCACCACCATAAAGAAGCAGAGCTTTGGGAGCATTTAAAGGAAGATGCCAGAAATATTTCAGTTTACCTGACAATTTCATTCAAAATGTTGCTATTGATGATATAAAATATATCTTTCTAGTAAATTTAGTTATATTTACTTCTACAAAATTACACGTAATAACTGTGTACGTTTTTCTTTCCTGTAGCAGCCAACCTTGTAGCTCAGAAGTTATGTGTTTGGATCAACTGTATTTTACATTCACAGTTTTAGTGCTCTTGAAAAGAATTCATAATACTTAAGCCAAGTTTGTGTCTGCATCTTCAAGTGGGCACAAGGGAGGAGAAGGTGTAGTAGTTATAATCATGAAGACAGCCTGCTTCAGAGCTGTGTACCAGGCCTGTGTTCTTTTTCAGCTATTGCCTTCTGAATTTGAAATGTTCGTGAACAAAAGTCAGATGTCAACTTTTATCCTGCTTCTGGGAACTGTTCAAACTTTTAGTAGCTTTTCTGTGGGCAGCAGGATATTTCCTGTAAATTTTGTGTCACAAAGTGGAGTGCAGACAATTCCTGGGCAACCTGAGCATTTTTTCCAAATATCTTCACTTATTCTGCTTGAATTATTCCATCTTAAGTCATTCACAATTGCTCTCCTTTCAGAGGCATACGCATGCATCCTTAGAGCAGGGCAGTCCTCTCCTGTTGTGACACTTTAAGTGCATGCAATTACAATTTTGAGTGTTTATTTAGACCAAAGTGCTCTCTATGCATAACTTTGTTCAGGTAAAACTAAGGTGGCTGGCATGTGTTGCTGGTTTGAATGCGTGAAGTGTTTCACTGGATGGGGAGTGGAACGTAAAAGAATTCTGACCTCCTGAGTCTCAGAAATAAAAGGGGTTTCTAAGATGGCATTAAGACAAGAAGGAACAAAGCTTGAGGAGTAAAATGAAACTCATTCTGGTCAAAGCAGCCTCTGCTCCCATGCAAAGACTGTATTGTTTGTAAGGAGAGGTCTTGGCTTAATAAGTGGCAATGTGTTCTGCCATAATAGCTCTATTAAAAAGATCTTACATTACACTGTCATCTGTATAAAAGCACAAATGCCTTGAGGTGAGTCTAATCCTTTATAATTGGTTGTAGTAGTTATTATGCATAAGCAGTTAGGAATGAGGTGTGAAACCTAGTGATGACAGCTGCAGCTTTGTGATGGGTCACATTTCTTCCATCTGAGTGGCTCCTACCTGGCAGAAAGGCTCTCCAGTGTCTTCTTAGGTCACCAGCTCCCAAGCTTTTGCTCGGCTGTCACAGCTACACCGCAGATGGGACTGATGCCCAGGAACAATGTTTTGCCAACACTCGTGATGCTCAGTTTCAGTACTTTTACGAGTACTTGGGAAATACCCCCTTGGCTGGTTATTACACCTTTGACTGACAAGTTATGACTGTTACTAATAACAGTGTATGCTTTATCTGTTTCAGTGAGTAACAAGTTAAATGTGTCTTAGAAATTCAGTGTTCTTTGGCACCTTGTGTGAATTTTATGAGGTTATTAAAACACAATAGCTTTGAGCATGCGTACACAGGTTGGTGTGTATACTGAAGTCTGGTGTGATCTCACTGTCCATCACATTTAAACTAACTGTAGTATTTCTTGTGTAGCTTAATGTCCCTATTCAGTGTCTAATCTCAAGAAGAATATGAACAGGTCTATCCCAAGGTTAATCAGGAGTTTTCAGGAAAATATTATATATATTTTTTCAGGTGTGTATGTCCAAACCAGTACTTTTTTTTTCACATCACAAATAATTTAGGTTTTTTTTTTCCTGGAAATATTTTGACACCAGTATGGAATTTCTTGTCAAACTTGGTGATTCAGAATGATGCATCCAGCAATCCTAATTGGCTTAATGCTTATGCACCTCAGTTGAGGTGGGCAGCTCTTTGGGCTCAAGTCTTTGAAACAGGGAAAGTGGCAACTGCAGCCTCCTGTTTCTTGTCCTGAGTGACCACTTGCTAAAAAATGTTGATGTTGTTGGTTCTTGTATCTAAAATAAGCCTTTTCCTAGTGCTGCTACATCATGATTTTATAGAACATGAAACCCTTAGTAAATGCAGGGATGGAGCAGATGGTACCATCAAATTACCCTTAAAATAACTTTCTATTCAAAACGTAGCAATGAACGTGAGTGAACTCCTGGCTCAATAGGAATCCAATTAGAGCTCTCCTGTTGAATCTCTGTTCAAGTCACACCATGTCAAATCATTGCATCATCTGGGTGAGAAGTTTGGTGGGGTTCAGCCTTGCAAGAAGTCCCAGGGGTTGCAGTGTTTTTCGGTGTTTTTGAGACGGACACTGTGTTTCCGCTTTACCATGTTCTCCTTCCTCTGCTTCCTCTATTTGATGATGCCTCCCAACCTTTTCAAACCCACCACATCCCTGTCAATATCCTTTGTTCTACACACTTTAAAAATTGGTTCTTCTATATAGACATACTTTAGCCATATGCACTCTTTGTTGCTCTAACAGTCCAGTCTTTTCCTTCAGAGCTGGCCAGAAGAGGCATAGATAAGTAAAAGCTAGTGCCTATCAGGGAGATGCTTCTGTTTGTTCAGCTCTAATAAACTTTTCTAGGCATTTGCTTTTGGCCATTGTGCAAGGCTAGATCCGAGCCCAGGTGCAACTTTGTCTCCTGACCCGATGGCTGATTTTGTATGATGCTGTTGTTCATATTTAATCCAACTGTAAAATCTTTATGTTATCTTTCTTATAACAGATTTTCATTCCTCAGTGAAAAGATCACATTGAAGTCTTCAGCTGGAATATTTATTACCATGAACTTGGGATACATAAGTCGTACAGAATTACCTGAAAACCTCAACACTCTGTTGTGGCAAGTACACTGCTGTGTATTTTTATGGTATACAAGTATATCAGTTCTGCATTTAGAGTACATATGCTGCCTAATGTTATTAGCTTTGATTTGCAATGAAATGTCATTTGTGTTTGCTTCAGAATTTTTGTGAAAAAAAATAAAATAAAAAAATCACTATTTAAGTTTTTTGTGCCTGTATGCCACAATGACAAGGGAAATAAAACGTGTATCTTTCCCTTTTAAAAAAATCCACATATAATTGTAAAGGTGCCCACAAACACATGGACTATACCTAAATGCATGCAAGAATATTCTCTGTTATGTGGTCAATAGGAATCCTCACAGGTGGCTTCACCTGGTAAAATAACCACCTGTGTAAGTGTCTAGATGTCACCTTCTGTCCATGGGTGTAGGCATGTGCACTTTCATAGATCATTTTCAATGGGCTGTTATGAAGTAAGCTGTATACTCTTACCCAAAAAGATACTCAATGCGTATAGCACACAGCAAAGCCATGCATATGATTTTTGATACTGTAGGACAGTCCATTATCTTTTCCTTAAAGGTATATACTTATGCTTTATATCTTAACAGTAATGTTTCAAGGAAGAAAGATTTGAATTTAAAAGATCTGACTGTATTTCGCATGCTGTGCTCAGTGAGTTTGTATCAAAATGGTGTTTCTGGGAGTGAATTAATTCCACAAGCGATTGCTTGTAAAATTATGCCAATTTATTCCAACAAAGTGTTGGAGCTGCACTTTGAACTATTTGATTGTGGTCTTTGACTTAAACGGGTGCAAGGCTTGCTTAAAAAAGAGTTGTCACTTGAAATCCTTGCTTTCGCATTAACACTTTTCACTGATTTAACCAAGACTTGAGGAAAAAAAGTGGTTCTGTGATTTCATTTGTCAACACACCGAAGTTCAGTGGGGCAAGCTGCAAGGTATTGACAGGCTGTCTGGGGGAGGCACCAACAGAGACGTACTACCTGGGACCTGCTTCACTGAGCAGTAAATGTGAAAAAAAATTAAAAGACAGAAGCTTAGGGCAGAACCGAGAATCATGTTGCTTCTGTGAGCAAGTTGAAACATAGGAACTACTTTTTTTTCTGTGTTAAAAGTTACATCATACATCAAAATTTCGGTATCTTTTATTATTTTTGCTTTAACCTTGGAATTCCTGGCACCATACTCCTCTGCTTTTACTGCAGAAAGACACAAAGTCTGCTAAAGTTAGCAAGCTGTTTGCTGAGATGCATCTCATCCTTTTGCCAACCAAACATCCTGCTTCAGATGGCAGGATGGAGCAGCAGCAGCAATTAACTTTCTTGTTCTTTGAGCCTAAATTACAATAATTTGTAACAAGCAGTAAGCAAACATCTGCTTACAAGGAGGAGGTCAGGTTTTGAATGCACATGCATCTGCAAAGATTAATTCAAAATATATTTTTTAAAAAATATTTCACAACTTCTTACTTTACCAAGCCTTCTCATCAATTACCACCCAGGATCTCTTCAAGGGAAAGCTGGGTTGGCGTGCACCAAGGGAACGATGCTGGGCAGCCCCTCAGTTCAGAACCTCACGGAGGGGAGAGCAGGGGGATGGGGACCCACATCCATCCCTGTGTGTGCAGGGTGGCTGCCATCCTTCCTGCACATGGACAGATTCTGCTACTTTGGCAGCCACATCTTCTGCAGTCAGTTAGGTGTGATATTTGACAGGAGAGATCACTCCCTGTAGCTACCAGATGTTCCATCTCTCAGAGGATGGAACCTGCATACGATTACTTTTGTTGTTCTCTCTCCCCCCACCCCTCTCCATTTGGGAAGACAGGACTCAGGGATATGAAAGAATATCAATTAATAATATTTCTCCTGAAATACAAAGTCAAATTATGGCTGTTTTGGTGTTCTTTTTATGATGGTTTTCTTTGGGTTTGATCTTCTTTTAAAATTTTCAAACAGTACTTGGTACATAGAGCTGAAGTGTTACCTTTACTTGGTTGCCATGTAAAATAAAAAACCTTTGGAACTGAAGTATGAATTGCTGTATTTGGGACTTGGGAATTCAGCACTGTAGCTGATGTCTGTAATAGCTCTTACCCATTGTACAATGTACAGGAAAGGCAGGAGGTAACTGGTAAAGCGTTAGCTCCTTATATTTGCCACCTAATAAAATCTCATGAGGGAGAGAAGATAAATACTACTAGCCTGGTATTTCTTGTTCAAGCAGTTATTTTATTTGTGAGAAGAGTGCTGGTTAGGGTAGGTAGAAGAGCGTATAATCTTTTATAATTCACTGCAATGCATACAGCAGCCCTTCTCTGGGCTTATGAAGAAATGCTTTTTAGGGAATAGTTTACTTGAAAGCTGCTTAACAGACGGGTGCTCGCTCATTTTCTAGACTGTATGTTAGTGATTTCTGTCAAAAATACAATGCTAGTCTTAATTTTATCATATTTAAATATGAATGGGGAACAAAAGAAATCTTTGTATTTGTTAGTGGTAAGAAAAGTGCTGTGAGGGACAAATTGGCCAGTTTGTTGCTGACTTGAACACAAAATTCAAGATGTCTTCTCTGCTACTATATAACTGAAGTAGTGATTTTTAGTGAGGAAATTGTTTCGCTACTGCTTTGTCCCGTTTTTTTTTGTTTGTTTGTTTGTTTGTTTTTTTTTCACTTGGAGACTTCTCTAGTTTGTATAATTAAAATTTCTCTGTTTTTTAAATTATAGAATCATAGAACTGTTTAGGTTGGAAGGGACTTTTAAGAGCATTGAGTCCAACCGTTAACCGCTTTTGACACTTCCAAAACCATCACTAAAGCATATTCCTCAGCACCATGTCTCTTCATCTATAAATACCTCCAGTGATGGCAATTCCACCACTTCCCTGTGCAGCCTGTTCCAGTGTTTGATATCCCTTCAGTGGTGAATTTTTTCCTAAAATCTAGTCTAAACCTCCTCTGGCATAACTTTGAACTAACGGTTATATTTAAAAAAAAAAAAAAAAAAAAAGTAAAATGTCTGAAGGTATCATAACTTCATATAAAAGCATTAAAAAAATTGAAGTCCTTTAAAAAATGAGGACATTTATTGCAATGGCAGGGTGTTGCACTTGACTTCAAGACCCTGTAGAGCTGCTGGTAGTGTCCTCCAGCTGTTGGTGGCCAGTGATGTGGCTGCAGATGGTGCCTCTCCTGAGTGCGGGTAGTACCTGTCTTGCAAGCCCTGCATTTCTCAGCTGCCTCCTTTGTGTATGGCAATGTTGCTGAATACTAACAATCAACAGTGCCTAATTAGCTCCTTTTACTTTGAAGTAAGGTCCTTGTTAGCTTTGACTGACACTCTTAATTGTGACTCTCTTGAGCTCTGTTTTTAAAAATGTTTACACACATCAGTCATTTGATTTAAGTGACTTATTCTTACCATGTTTAAATACTAATCTGTGTATTTGGATTATGGGGTTTGTTTTCTTCCTCAGACTCTGTGTCATGGTTGTCTCTGACATTGATCTGATCTCTGAAATTATGTTGGTTGCTGAAAGGTTTATTGATGCACCCTCGTTAGCCAGGAAGTTTGTTACCTTGTGTACTGTCTGCAGGGAACTGCTTTCTAAAGTGGTGAGGGTCTCTTTGGGCTTCTGGGTTTAACACATACCCACTTGGAAACTATGTGGCTGGACATTGTATAATAATCGGGGGTTTTATCTGTTATTTTGAAGACACTTTAAGTCACATATCTGTCCCTATTAAATTGTCAGATATGAATTTTGAAAAAAGTGCCCTTTCATCTGATCTTGGGACATTTGTAATGGATTGATTTTGCATTAAATAATTATATATCACTGTTTCATACCTGGGATGACTGAACTTCATCATACCGTCGTGTAGTATCTATATTAGAAATACAGCTATCTGTTGGAAGAGAGAAAAACTGTAAAGGAGAACAGTAATCATTATGAATGACAAATAATATATTCTATTTGGATGAGTCTTTAAGCTGTTTGTACGGTGGAGGATAGTTTGAAAACTGGAAATAAGACCTTTCTAAAAAATTCAATTATTATACTAGGAATAATTCATTTTCAGAATAGTTATCTTAAAAGTCTACAATTTATAAGACTTGGAAGGTTTATAATTTCTTCCCCATATGCAGGATGTTTACTCATTTCCAGCTGTATAATTTTTCACGAGACATTCTTAATATTCAGTTTTATTAGGGGAATAAGAACATGGAGAACCCTTCAGCCTTAAGCCATCAGCTCTCACTAGCAGGGACATTATGAAAGCAAAAGCAACTTTATTTTCATGCCTGCATAATTTTGAAATTATCTCTAAATATTCTGAAGATTTCCTGGCATGTTCTTGCAATGTTTCTAGAGATAATGAATTTAAAAAATGTATATCTCAAGACAGCAATATTGTCTCCTTTACTAGGACAGTGATTCCTCAACTCGAATGATTACTTTTTCCTGCAGTATTTTTCTGAATTCAGAAAAAATCACTTGTACAATTGTTTGCCGTTTTAATGTAAGTAGTAGTAATGGTAATAATTAACTCTTGAAGCAAAAACTAGAATGTTCTTGTTTGTTATTTTTATTTTAGTTGTTTTACTTTTAATAGAAATCAGAGAAATCACATCCTTTGTGATTAAAATTCTGGGCTGCTGCAGAAAATATACAGCAGTTGAGAGAGTTCTGAAAATATTGATCCTTGTTGGGGCTCTTTAGGGCTCTGAATATACCATTGGGGCACGAGGATCCCAGCCTATGAAAACTGCTTCAGAACAGGGTTGTCAGGACTTTAAACATGGTGCTGAAGGACGTGGTTTAGTGGTGATTTTGGCAGCGCTAGCTTAGCAGTTGGAGTCAATGATCTTAAAGATCCCTTCCAATTTAGAGGATTCTATGATTCTAATTTGCAGTTGGAACTGTTTAAATCTCCTAAAGCTTTCAAGCTCTTTCTCTTTCTGCTTGTCTTCCACCTGGAAAGGAGAGGGAAAGAGGTGACTGTTACACAGCCTTGGGAAAAGGAGGAAGAGGGGTTGAAGAGCCCAGGTGTGATCAAAAAGTTGTGCCTTCTGCATTGGATATCTGTGCTCCCACTGGCTTAGAGGAAGATACAGACTTTTTCTCTGCCTTTCACTTGCCAAATGTTCCTAGGCTCTTTCTCTAGTCTAAGTACTTGTCTGGCTCTCTTTTCCTTTAATTTTGGTGTTGGAGCTGGTTGCAAACTACATTGATAGTCTGTTCAGTCTCCTCTTTTGGAAACAGAAAGTTGTTGCTAGCATCAGGTCAAATTAATAGAACTATAGGAACAATTTTTTTTTGCATGCCTTTTTTCATCATGAAGGAATAATTGCAATGAATAAAGCAATACTGGATGGTGCAAATTGTTCCCCATTTTTAAATTGCACAAAGTGGTGGGATACTAAAAAATAGATAGATACACACATTTCACTGTTTGTTTGTTTGTTTGTTTTTGTTTGTTTTTTGTTTTTTTTTTACTAGTCTTCCAGCACTGGCCTAAAACAATAGCAAGACCACAAGGGAATGAAAAGCTATCATTTTACACTATGTGTAAACAGATAGGGTTTTTTTCTTAAACATTAACACTCAGTTTTAATTCCTGTGCTAACATGACTAGTTAAAAAGTTTTCAAAGGACCAGACTGGGGACTGGGGACTGGGGAGTTCGTGCTATCAAGTCAGTTTTGGTAGTTTCTGGCTCACTGAAATGAAGAGAAAAGAATAGATTTGGGGATCAGGAAAAATTTTCATTTAAAAGTTTCTAAGAGTAGGAGCTGTTTCTGGTGTTTTGCCTTTGAATAAAAGCAGAATCCTAAAAAGAGGAAGAGTTGGTGCTCGCAATATTAGTTTACTATCCTTTTCCAGGTGCTTATGTGAGTCTTAAGAGACTTCAATTTACTTAAAATAGTGACAGATGATATTCCATTTTTCACAGGCCTGATCAGTGACCTGTTTACAGCTCTGGATGGTCTGAGGAAGGGGAACCTGCAATTTGAACAGATGGTTCAACAATCTACCCTGGAGCTTCCCTTGCAGCCTGAAGAGACCTTTATTCTGAAAGTAAAAGAATTCATTGCCTTTAATTGCTCCCCTTAAGAGCTTCAATCAAAATAATTGCAAATGGGTTGTATTAGACATGAAGGTTGTTTTGGGTGCGTTACTGTATTGGTAAGGTGTCCTCCATGTCTCGGTATTTCAAAGTCATTTTGTCAGGGCAGTAATGCACCTCAGGATGATCAATAGCTCTATAAGGAAAGATGTATCCTGTTCAAAAATGCTACCTACATTGACAAACTTGTTTGTTTGTGTACTGTATGAAGTATTTGTACTTGGTAGCAAATTAACTGTTTGTGATTATTTATAGGGAGGAAAGAAGAGTAAGGGAGTAAAACTGTATAAACAAGATGTGGATTTGGAATGTGTGTGGCTACATGTGATTTTTGTGTGTTCTGCTGTATAAAAAAATGCACATTGTACTATACATATTTAAGCATATGTACATGCATGTATGCATGATTGCTTATAAGAATTAATTACCTATAAGATAAATTTAAACATTATTTTTAGTTTGAATTACAGACAGACTGAAATGGTGAGATTTAGACACACTGATTAGCGTACAGACCAAATAAAAAGTGTGCCTAGTTGAACTATTAAGGAAGTATATTCCCACCCTCCTTCAAGGCACATCCACATCTGCTGTATGCGATAGTACACCCTTTTCCTTTATTAGGGTTTATTGGAGACTGAAATAACAAAGCTGAGTAAATGTGACTGATCTCAGGATTTATAAAGGATTTTCTGCTGTACTTCCATTTTGCTGACAGAAGTGTGAAAGATAATAAGCTCTACATTGGGGCATTATGAAATTTGCAATCAACCTTCTAGAGTATTTTGATACCCTCTGGGTGAATCAGAAGAGGAACATAGACTTGTTCCTACTGAGCTTCAGAAAATCAACATGGATCCACTTTGCTAAGATAGAAATCCATAAGCATCTAAGCCATTTTCATTCTGCAGCTCACAGAACTATTTGTTTGGAAGAAATGTATTACTTTAGCTGACTAATTTTGTATTTTCCCAGTTGTAGCTGCACAACTGTTCTGAGTGTGGAATTCAATTTGCCAAACTGATGGCAAAATTGTGGTAACTGTGTTGTATTGCTGGGTTGGCACAATCCTTTTGGACTGTATGGCTGTATAGCAGAATAAGATTTTTGAGGTAACTATATTCATTAATTTAAGCCAATTCTCTTCCCATTTGCCAAGAGAAAAACAACCTTGCTTGATGCAGCATCAGTTCAGATGAGGCAAATCTGCCTAGAAGGTTTAAATCTATTTTTCTGTTAAAGGAAACAAGCACGTGGAGTGGTGGATAATTTTTTGTGAGTAATTGCTTGTCTATAGTAAGAAGATTGACCAGAGAAGAGTAAAGGTGTTCACTGTGTATCCCTTCTGTGCAGTAGGTTGTTCAGCTGTAGGACCTACTGGCAGTGCATCACCTTGTTAGAAATGCAGGCACTGGAAAAGTTAGGGTACCTGCCTACTTACATGGTGTGGTTCTGATCTTACATTGTAAAGAATTGCCATGGCTCTTGCAGAAGAAGTTTTGCTTGTTGCTTTTGCCTTGGGCTGAGAATAATAACACCCTGTTCAGGCTCTCCCATCAGCCACATGATGTGCAATGGCAAAGTTCAAATGTTACAAGCAAATTCTACATTTCATGTGTTTACAGGTGCGAAAGCAAGATTAATCACAGTATCAAGTAATGAGCATTATATTTGACACATTGACCAAGTAATACTTTGTTCTGGAAGGAGAAGCAGGATGGTTTAAATCAGGTTTCTAGACAGAAATAGTAGAATATAGTGCCAAAACACTAAACAAATACTTCTAATAGATAGGGTTTGCCCATTTCTGCAGCTGAATGTTGGCAGATGCGTGGATTTTCTTCCTCACCCAATGCATTCTATTGGAAAAGATTAACTGCAGAGTAGAGCTGCTTCAGAATGGGATTCTTCTTCCCTATTCTTAGGCTTAATGGAAATTTGGGGCTAAACTAGCACAGAAGCAGGAGTAAGTGAAGGTGAACGGTTGACTGAGGATAAGGATTTGCAGTGAGAGACACAGCTCAGGAGGAAAGTCTAAGATTTCTGCTATATCAAAATTGTGTCCATAATGTAGAGCCTGTGCTTCCTCTTCAGGTGCTGAAAGTTCTTCATCACAGGACTGTGGACATAAAATAAAAGGCTGTTTGAAATGATCCTAACCCAAAAGCTCTGACAGCTGACGAGCTCTTCAGTTTTATACACCATGCAACCCAAGAATAGAAAGAACAAGAATCACACATGTTCTTACTAGGACCTATTCCCAGGGGCATCGTTCACCATCAGAAAGGGACAATGCCAGAAATCAGAGAAAATGTTAGAGATCAATTTCTTGCAGTTTTCTGTGTTTTGGTACGATGAGATGCAGGTGGAGAGTGCTGGTGGTAATGGAAAGACTGGAGGCAGGGCAGGATTCTAGTAGACAGAAAAGTACTAGCCTGAATGATGCTGATTTTGCTGCCTGAAAAGGCAAGTTATTTTCTCCCCAGACTCATGAAAACTCCCAGATCATGACACACTCTCCTATAATCAAAACAGAAATAGGTGATTGTTACATAAAATACAGTCATCTAACTGTATCAGGTGTTCACTGAAAATATTTTTGATTCTTACTTTGAATAGCCACCTAATAAGCAAGCAAAAGAAAAAAGCATGGTTTTGATGCTACAAAAGCTGCTTTTTCGGTGATACATTAAGTCTTGTGAAGTTTTAATTACTGTGCAGTGTTGTTATTGAAGCACTGAAGTGGTCTCCTGTCACATCTTCTAAGAGAACAAGCTAATACTACCCATGAGGGTTAATAAATGATTAGTTTTAGATGGGGACGTAGATCCTGTGTGGATTAAGTCACTCAACACTGACACAGATGAAACACAGTGAGCAATCTAGAAGAAGATATAGTGGCTTCCTCTCTACCTGTCTTCACATCTTCCTCTTCCAGTGTTTTTCTGGAGGCAGTTTTTCAGTGTGGGTTCTTTGGGGCTTTTTTGCTGTTTTGTTTTGTTTTGTTTTTTTTCCTTATAATTTATTTGATTTTAACTATTGCTAAGTAATATTTTAGCATTATGTCTTTGCCTATTTTGTACAACAAAAAAAGCTTAATGTAGCCTATGTATACTGTAAGGGTGATTGTGCCTCCTAGTGTATGATTTGATGTAATTCAACGTGTCAATCATGAGATTACAGAAATTAGTATTCAGAAAACCTATCACATCCACATGTCCTTCCAGGAGTCTGCTCCAGCACGGGCTTTCCATGGGGTCACAACCACCTTAAGGCATCCATCTGCTCTGGCACATGGTCCTTCGTGGGCTGCAGGGGAATCTCTGCTCCGGCACCTGGAGCACATCCTCCTCCCCCTCCTTCACTGACCTTGGTGTCTGTAGAGGTGATCAGGGAATCATAGAATGGCTAGATTTGGAAGAGACCTTAAAGGTCATCGAGTTCCAACCCCCCTGCCTTGGGCACGTTCCTCTCACACCTCTCCTCTGGCTGCTGTTGTGCAGCAGTTTTTTCTCCCCTTCCTAAATATTTTCACACAGAGGCGCTGCCACCATTGAAGATGGACATTGGTTTACACCAGCTTGGCTTTTTGTTTCTCTTGCTCCTTTGAATCACTGTACAGCTCTTTCAACTTTTTTTATATCTGTGCTTCATGCAAATTAATTATGAGAACTATGTTTTCTAAAGAATGTGAGTTTCCATGTATAAAAGGGAACTTAGTTGGCAGAAGGCACAACACACTAACTCGAAGCAGTCCAATGTGATCTTTTCCTTTTGTGTTTGTTGAGCTAATCCCAAAGTTCTTAATAAGAAGTGCATCTTTTCAGTGTTTTTCAGTTGGTGTTTTTATTTTCAAGCAGCATCACTGCTGTTTCATGTCAAAATTCAAATTTGCAACATTCCAATATCATCAACACTTGAGTCAGTTCTGACTGTGTTAGAGTTTTGTGCTGCTGGGACCAGAACCCTTCACTGAACACTTTTCTCAGAGAAATCTTGTCAGTAGGAGAATTTAATTAAACAGCATGAGTCTGTATAAGCTTCCCACCTGGAGTGATGAGGATCAGAGGGTTGGTGAGGACACAGAGGCAGTAAGAACTCTCATAGCAAACAAAGGAGCATAGAGATAGCAATAGTAGGCAGCAAACTGCCCAAATAGAATAGCTGTGAATGAGTAAATAATCAGTTTGACTGTATTTGGCTAATATTGTGTGAACACGAGCAGGGGGTGAAATCACCTAATTCTTTGGAGTATACACAGTTAGGCATGTGACTGCTAACCCAAAGCATGTGCTACAGTTAGTGCAAGGATAAGGAATTTTAGATGTGGTTGTGATAGGAATGAGCAGATGAGAAAGGTTACTTTTTTTTTTTACTTCAATTATGTACAGCCAGAATTTTCAACCAGACTGTGTTATATAGACTGCTGTATACATCTGCAGTGCAAGTTGTGTTGAACTTGGGTGTTGCATAATTCTCAGTTGTGTGTACAGCTTACACACCCGTACTTTAAATTGTCTGTTCTCAAACAACACAAAACAAACACAGAGTCTTTGTTCCCACCTGCTTTTTGGTTGTGCAGCCCTCTGAAAACAGGCACAAACTGTCATCTGGGTCCTTTCTCCTTGGCCTTCCTGGAATAGAGGATGCAGTCAAGAAAAGTGAGTGTAGCTGTTTGCCAGTGTGCTCAACTGTCATAATAGCTTTTAAAACTGCCACAGCACAATGACCTTGGCATGAACAAATAAAAATGTTGTAAGGCTGGCAGCACTTATGTCTGACTGAGAGCCAGTGCGGTAGTATCTGTGTGTTGCCCTAAAGGCAGTCGCAAACAGTTCTCAAAATTCAACAAAAGTTTGCATTGCAAAGTTAGAGAGAGGAAATTCTGTATTCTTTCAACTTCTCTCTGATAAAAATAAAAAAAAAATCAGTTGCTTTTCTATTTGTCTTGCAGGTACATTGCCAGCTGGATAGAAACGAGGAGATACCAATCCAGAAAGGTTAATTTGACTCTAGTCTTGCAGAAATACATGCCTCTTTCCTTAGAACAACTCAGAACAAGATTTAAATCTGTTACTCTGCTTCCTGAGAACAGTATGATTCCGGTACGTATTTGGATTAAAACTATATTTTAAGAAACAGTGGTTTTGAAACATCCACTGAGCATATGGTCCTATGCAGGAGAAAAGAAACTTAAAATTACCATGTATCTAAAATGCGTGAGATGACATTGAGAGTCTCTTATATCAAACCTGGACCCTTATTTTGAACACATAAAGGAATTCAGAGGTTTCATATTGCAGTGGTCCCCTGTCACAAGAAGAAATGTGGTGTGTTGATGGCACTGCACATAATTCCCTGCTTCTCAGTTCTTGCATTACTTCTGTTAATACGCCTTAGGTAGCTCAGGTCTAGCCATTTCATCTCTCTATACAAGCATCCTGCCTCTCTCTAATTAAATGCTCACTAAATTCATTAGTGTTAGTTACTCTTATACTCTGATAATGAGGCCCTACGTTATTAAATGTTATTAAAGAATGGAGCTGAGCTCTGATTTTTTTTTCATATGTGAATGATCTGATACTGCACATCCTTACGTTGACATTTTAAATTTACTTAGAAGAGTTTAGAACATCAAGGCACATTAAGTGTTTGCCTGCTTCTAAGTCAGTATGAGAGGAGAAAACTAATTGAGTATGAGTGTTAAGAATCTCCCATAATGCAGATGCCTGAACTGTGTCATCTACATACACTTTGCTTTAAGTAGTGTAGAATTATGGTATTTTGGTACATTTTATCAGAAGACCTCATCATGCCTTTAACCTCTAGAAGTTGCTCCTAGACAAACAGGAAGCACAGCAAGGAGTTGCAGTCTCCCTGCTGTTATTTTCCTATGGAGTTAAGACTCACAGGTCACTCTCCTCACATATTTATTTACTGCCTACACTCTGGATTGTTTGCTGACCCCTGGAAAGGTGCCAGGGGATTGCCCTAGAGATCTCAATGAGATGGTAGATCTTTTTGGTCATATTAATGTCTGTGTTCCTATCCTTCAAAAAGACTTTCTGTTCTCAGGAAGAAGATACTGTCTGTAGCAAGACACTTCTGTGGTCTCACAGCTGCATAATTTTAAACCGAATTTTTTTTGTACGTTAGTATATTCTTTAACATGTTTCCAAATTCGTGTTAATTTAGAATCCTGCATTAATAGAACTTAATTGCCTTTTTGCTCCTCAAAGTGAATGAAGAGATTTGGGGAAAAGAATTCTGCAGTGCATCAGAGTGAAATCATGAATTGATGTAAACTGTTAGAGCTTCTTTAATGGAGAATCAGCCTTAGAAAGTTTTTAGATACTCTTCTGTTCTGAGAGGGACTTTTTAGCTAATGATTGTCATTCCAGCAGCAACCATAACCAAGACAGGAAAGCACAAAGGCGTAACACTTCCCATTGCAAACAGAAGCTAATGAAAGGAGCTCCTAGGCAGAAAGGTTGTGTATTCTTCTTGCAGGAAACTTCTTAAATAGACCAAATAGGTGAAGTCAGCATCACAGGGGCTTTCTGTCCAAGTATATCGCACCCACCACCTGCACTGTGGCATAAAATTGAGGAGCTCATGAACCTTTAAGGATTTGCTATGAAATGTTAGTAGTATTCCTTCAGATTTTAAGTGAAGTTTATAATGTAAAACGTCCATCTCTTGTTCTAAGAAATATGAAGAGGTGAGCAAAGTGGACTTCTGGTTGTCTGCAGCTCTTCTGTTTGCTGCTCTCCAGCTAAGTCCCTCTAGTTAAATACTCTGCTAGCAAGTCCCTCTGCTAATTACAGCAGGTGAAGAACTGCATGACAATTCAGAAACAAATGTATTATGTTGGCTTTCCATTGTGTTTACAACATTTCTTATTTTTTTTCAGTAAGCTGTGATGAAATGATTTTGTTCTGTCATGAATATCTCAAAATGACTGTCTTATATTACTTTGTGTTTGTGCCCTAATGCTTCTTGCTATAAAATGCATTCAAGTGATACGCTGAAATGCCTTCTTTTCATGTTTTAGGTTCCCATTCCAAGTAATTGTTTGGAACAATCAAATTGTTGCACTTATATTTTTTTTTTAATGGAAAGAGGCATTCGCCTCAAATTACACAAATGAGCAATTTAAATTAAATCTGGGCCCAAAAATATAGGCTTAAGAGCTGAACTTGAAGTACAATTAATCAGTACATTGCGCTGTGCTCTTTCCACAGTTTAGAGGTTGAAATACTTTTCTTACAGATCATATCATTTTTAATCTGCAGTATTTTCTGCCAGTTCCCATCTTATCTGTATACGTATAATTTTTTTTGAGGTATCTGCTGGAGTGGGTGAAATTAACATGTAGCGTTGGGTTTTATTTAGCATTCCCCCAAGGCATATGACTCACCCGCTGCATCTAGAACAGCAGAAAAATTCAGAATGCTATTGATGGAGATAGATTCTGTTGCAAACTAATATTAGTACATCAGGTTTGGGGTATTCAGGAGTACTAAAGTCTGGAACAGTGCCACAGGGAAGAAATTGGCATAAGCATTTGTGTACAATGGAATTTAGTACAATATATTTTCTTTTTGTACTGCAATAATACAGCATTTTTAAAAATAGGAGTAATAGGTTATAACTGTGGATGCTATTTAAAATTTCGATAAGGTTAAGGATCACGAAGGAGTATTCCTAATTTAGGGATTAAAAGTACAGGTGTATATGTACCTCAGCGAAAAGAAGAAGAAAATCTTTTATGTGAGATTTTAAGATGATTAAGATACTTTAAACCTCTCATATGCACATTGTTTCTGAATAATTTTTTTTCCCCTTTGTGGTAGAAAAGCAGAATAAGTGTTGTCACAACTTCCCCTCCCTCCCTCCCCACAGTTTATGATCATCCAGTGGCAAATATGTTGAGATTCTAAATTTCTGACTTGTCCTCCAGCACATTGTCAATTTTTATCTGCTTACTTTTCTTCTCCACAGTCAGTAACCATCCTGTTAGCTGACTGTGACTAGATGGAAATGCTTTTGGAAGCATTTGTTACCATTCTTGAACTGGCCAGACAAAATTACTGTTGAGGTTTGCAGATCATATATTTCACTGTTTGAAGAATCCAAGATGACAACACAAATACTCCTTTTGTCCTAATGGGAATTGCTTGCAGTCGTGTACTTCTTTATATGGCTCTGCCTAAGAAACCAAAAAGTCTCCTGGAATTCAGAACTGCGGCAGTGCTGTGACATACAGAATTCAGCTGTCACTACACAAGTGCAGTTTCCATGTTCTACAAGCTCTCGTGAGCATGTTGCCCAGTTGTCTTTTGTTTTTTAAAAAAAGACAAGTTCAAAAACATATGTTTACATTTCACTTTTTTCTGTCTAACCGAAGGGACTTTATCATAGAGCCTAATAGGGTGGGAAAAAGGGGGAAGTCCATAGTCAGTGTTTTTTTTCCCATTCTACCTATTGTACGTGGAACTGATAA
>VXBW01000044.1:608633-668686 GCA_013400375.1 Thinocorus orbignyianus | reverse complement strand
TTTGCTGCTGTTGCTCACCTTCTTTTCTTCATGACAAATATTAAGATCACAAAAAATGTGATCTTGGTCACCTTAAACCAATCGCAGGTTCAGCCCAAATTTGCAATGCTATTGACTGGACAAAAAAACATCTGAGCTAAATGCACAAAAGTTTTGAGACATCTTTTTCCTCTTGCCCAGTAGTTTTGAGTGAGAAATCTCATGTGTGTAAGATCTGCATTAAATTCTCTACTGTGTTGCAGGGATTGTAACCATTACCTTCCCTAAATGCTCCATAACCACCTTTGGTTCAAATCCCTGGTCTGAATGAGGCAGAGAGAGATTTTGGGATTAGATTGCTCACTGAAGTCCCCAGTCACTGGAACATGTTGAAAAGTTTTCCTGTAAGTCCACCTACTACCATGATTTTGTTTTGTGCAAAATGTTTATGTGATCATTTAGACAGCAAAAATATGACCTAGGAAGGAAGAGAGATGAGAGATTCCAGTCCTGCTTTAATAAACTCCTGATGATGTTGATGAAACCAAGTCACCTGAGCAGCTGGAAATCAAATTTCCACAGAATATGAATCTTTTGTTGTGAATCTGTGAAGTACTTCACTAGCAAAAATTGAGGATTGTATCATACCAAAGTTTACTATCTTAATAATACCAAATACAAGTAGTTTTCTTCTCTATTTCAAGATGACTTAGCAGCTACCTGTAGTTATTCTTCCCCTTACAACTCTAAAGGAGGCAGTGCAGTTGAACAAAAATTGTGTAAATTCAAAATTTATGTCTCAAGATTTTACAGATCTGATGAATGCACAAGGGTATTTGAATTAAGTTGCTCGCTGTTGTAATTTTTTTTAATACTTTCTATTCAGCATCACATAAGCACCTCAATTTGGTGAACAGGGTGAAATTTAATACAATCAGCTTAATATTCCTTAGTATGGGCAATGCCATACAAGTGTCCTGATTAAATGATAAATAGATTTTATAGTTTTATACCTTTACATACGTTGAAGCCCTTGTTTAATCCTTCCCAAGGGAAGCAGAAAATAAGCTTCTTCACTGGCAAACTTGCTGAACATCAGAATACTTGAGGGTTTTCTATTCAAAGCATTTCAGTTCCAAAGGATGCTGATAGATATGTGGTGAGATTTTTCTAAAGCTGTGAAGTAGTCAATCGGCTAAATCAACAAGACTCTTCTGGAATTCAGAATCCCAGTGTGATGTTTCAAAGGCACTCCATAAGTTTCACTGATTACCAAAGACTTGTCATTCAAAAACCCTTGTAGGTGGTGAAATGTTTCATAAATTTTAGCCAGCGTGAACTTGAATTCTTGATTTTATTTACTTTCAGTATTGCGTTGTATAGTAATAATTTTTATGTATGTTACATTATATTTCAGAAATGCTTGGAAAAAAAGCTGACCATAGCCATGGTCCAGTAGGAAATAAGAAACTTATCTATTTTATTGATGATTTGACTATATCTGAAGTAGATAGATGTGGAACGGTTCAGCCTCATACGTTGATTCAGAAACATAGATTACGGACACTGGTGAGCATTTACTTCTTACTAAATGTTATGCTATAATTTTGGTATTCTGGTCCTTGATGGGATCCCTAAATCACATAGAAACAGAAACCTTGAAGGAGAATTGCTTAAACAGAAAAGCATACTCTCCCTGGAGGTTATAGACAGCTTTAGAAAAGAGAAGCAGAACGTGAAGGGGCTATAGAGAGTCTCAGAAGGAAAGTATCCCTTGATGCAGTTGCTAGATGTTGATCTGGGCAATTAAGGTAATTCTCTTCTTACTTTTCAAAGTATAATGTAATTTTTTGGCATTTAAAATATATTAGCATCCTTTCACGAGGGTCTGTGGAAAGAGAAAGTTTTCCATTTTAAATCAAGCAGTGTTTGGTATCATTCTGCTACAGGAATATGTATATCTTGTGTGAATATTTTGTCGTTATTATTAATGTGTTAAATTCTTGTTCATATAGAAGCATGTCACTTTTATGTGACATTAAGAAAGACTGTGACACACAGAGTACATTGTGAATAATCTGGTGAGTAAAAGACAGAAGTAATCAGACATTTTTTTAAAAAACATTCATTTCTGGGGTAAGGCAATAACATCTGTACTGTTCTTGCATCTTTCAGTGCAGATTCAGTTGAATCATTTAAGCTTTTCACTAGGTCATACTTCATCTCCTGCAGGAATGATATCAGGCATCAGCTAAATGTCTTGTTAGGGAACAAGATGTAAAGAGAAAGAAGTGACTGCTCAAATCTGAAACATGTCTAGCTCAGAGAAATCAATCGGATCTAATTCAGTGAAAAGCACAGCTAACATCTCAATGCCCTGTCTGTTTTCTTCCTAGAGCTTTATGCTATTCTAGAGAAGAATGTCTTTTTGTTTTCTCATAAAGATTTCAAGTTTCATATCTCAGAAGTTCCTACTGCTTAAAACTGTTGATGCTTCTTTCATTTGTTTTGGTTTGAATTGTTTTTGTTTGAAACAAAATGAAACCAAACCTTAAAAATCTCCATTTTACAAAGCAAATAAAATTAGGAAAAAAGTTGATGGTGCCATTCATGAATGTTAAATGTGACCATTTGAGAATTCTGGAATAGAACTAATTTTTTGCAAGTACATGGAAAGAGAATGCATTATAGTATGAAGTTCTGAGAATGATTTGTTGATTTAAAGAGAGAATGAATATATTATTTATGAGTTTTGATTTACAGTATGTTTTTTAAAGATGATACCTGCTTGGCCTAGTTCAGCTGAATGCCGACTTTCTACAGAAGCAAGATTCTGTCTTCAAATTTAGGCAGTCAGAACTCAAATTGCCAGCTCCTGAAAGACTCATTTTTTTTTATTACTATTTTTTAAGTGGTCTCCTCTTAATTCACCTGCAGTTGTGTCATCTGGAGAGCCAGAAACAGGATCTATTGGATCCTGCTGCTGCAAAAAGAAGTGATCTTTTAAGCATGACACCTCACACTGTTTGGTGTTTTTATTTTTTCTTGTTGAGATCTGTTAACTTTGCCTGGGTGTGCGCATTTTCAAACTGATTTGAACTTCCTTTGACCATATTGTGCTCATCCAAATTTGTTCGGAGCCAATTTCATTGAAAAATATCTCTCTTTTTATCATCATCAGAATGTTTTGTGAGAATGCAATATTTTCATTTCAACAAAATCATTGAACAAAATATTACATGATAGAAATTAAGCATTTTTTCTTAATTATAAATTTCTGCCCTAATTTGATACTTCCATGGCCATTTGTATTCCAGATTTCCAACAAGGCAGAATGTTGATTCTTCAGTTGAGGTTAAGCCTGGAAAATACACAGCATTTTGTCACTAGTATTAATCAAACTACATTATTTTTCTCTGATTTGATATGTAGAAGCTAACTATTAGAGAAATTCCTAGTTGTGAGTATATTGCCTGTATGAATCCAACCGCTGGCAGCTTCACTATCAACACCTAACTGCAGGTATGGTTTGAAGTGTCACACTGTAGCAATCCTGTATTTTATATATTAAATAATTACTATTTAGCTTTTCACTGCAGTAGATAGAAGACAAAAGAGGGTAGAAGAAAACATAGTGGTTGAAACCTAGTACAGACAACTTTACTAGTCTCTTGTTTGGAGCCCATCTGTTTGGTCCATACTTGCACCTACTTTTAGTCTTCCAGTGCACAGTGCAAGGAAATCATGATGCTGCTACCAGTGTTTGCATAAAGTTGTTCCTTTTTACAGTTCAGAGGTGGTTGCAGTGCAGACTCGTAATACTCACAATGGAAGGCTTATGTGAGGGCACCGTGCAGCAATAGTCCTGCTAAATTTGCTTTATTGCTGCCATCATGGAAGAGTAAACTGCAGCTAAGTGTTAAATCTAACCTCCGTTTTGTTTGTTAAAGCGGAGATTGATCCTTTTTTTGTGCTGCACAGAAATTAACACTGTTCATTCTCTGAGGTTAGAAAGATAATGCGTAATGCTTTAGATAGTCTGCCTTATCTTTTAATTAGCTAATGATGTAACAGGCTGCTATAAGAAAAGTAATATTTGCCTTTTGTTTCCAAGAAAGGAAAAATGCTTTTAAAATTAGATTAATTCAAAACAAGGACAAGTACTACCTTAAGCGTATACAAAAAGATACCACTGCATGGCAGAATAGAGGTTGCTTTGCTGCCTAGCCTTGTATTTTTTTAAATCAAAACCAGTCCAGACTTCTAAGTGTAATCATAGGTTTATTTTTTATTATTATTGTATCTGTCCATAGATTTTTATTCATATATATTCTTACCTTATCTCAGCTTAATGGAATTTGTTTTTCTCGTATCAGGCAATATCTTAGTATCCATCTGTTTCTGAAATCTGATTAACTCCATTCGCCTTGTTTTCTTGCATGGAAGAAAACCAGACAGTTTTTAGAAGACGAAATGAAGATTTTGCAGAATAAGTGAAGCACAGACTTCATTGTTGCTCCTTGTCATTACTTATAGTCTTTCTTCAACATACGCAGTCATTCTGCTTATGTATATCAGTGATTTCCAGAAAGAGACAGAGGCCCATGCTGGCAGAGCTTAGTTTTGTCAAAGCAATTTCTATTATTTGCAGTGTCAAATCATTTAACGCGGAACCTTTTCTTCTCATTGAGTTGGACTAGGATTTCGGTGTCGTTGTTTTTCATTTTGCACATATTCAGGCAGGAGCAATGTAAGAGAAGGCACTCTTGACAAAGCAGTCTATTGTAGACATTTCTCTCAAAGAGGATTAAAAAAGAGCTTAAATTACAAAGATAATCATATGGATCTTTCATAGGGACAGTACATTTTTGTTCTGCTGATTTAGAGTTTGATGTGATAATCATCAGAATTGCAGACAGAAGCCTTCTCAGGTATCACTAGTTTTGCTTGAAGATGTTGGTAAGCTATTATCTGAAGCCTAGTGACCGCGAGTAGTATCCCAGTTTGGCAAACAAAGTGGCAGCGTGTCTTAGCCTTACAATGTGGCAGACTCTCAGAAAAACAAGTGTGAAATCAAATCCTGTACATTTTTTCTGCACCTTTTATGGTGTATTTTGTTCATGGATCTATTGTGAAATCATGAATTAGGCTGACAAGGCCCTACAGTGAGGTCAGAGGACTGGCTTCCAGTAATGTTTTGGTTGAACAGGTTTCTACCTCTTTATTAGACGCAACCAGATTAAACACATTATCCCTTTATTTAAGAAAGTTCTCATTGACATTTTTTCAGGGATGATATTTTTAGTGGCATGATATATAAAAAGAGAGAGACGGGGAGGGGGTTTATTTTTTTCATTGCTACACGGAAGAAATATTAAGCAACAGGTCCCACATGCTGTCTCTAAGATCTGGTCTGCTCATATTAGACTGTAATCCCTTACAATCTGCATCTGATTTTAAAAAATTAAATTTTGAAAATAATTTTTAGATGCTTATAGAAACTATTAAAATATCAGTTGCCAAAGATTTCTTTTAGTGTCTTTTTGGAAGAATTACTTCCTTGCATTTGAAAATTCTGGCAACTAAATCTTGTCTAATTTTTGGCCAGGTTCTCATCTGGCCCTATGGTATTCCATGTTCAGCAAATAAAAACATGCCTTAAGTATCCTTGAATGGAAATTCCAAGAGCAAATTAAAGTTTGATGCATATTTTTCTTTAAATGATTCACCATCTTTCAGCCTTTGTGGTGCAGACTGCCAGACATGAAATTCTGATGCAGTTCCAGAGCCCAGTCAACCTCCCTCCAAGTTAACTAGGTCTTTATTCTGAGTCTAGTCAGGGTCCATCAGGATCTTGGAATGATGCTTTGGAGCAGCTCCATGGAAAGAATGATCAATCAGGCAGCTCTGGTGATCATAGAGGTCAGTGCAGACCTTCAATATTTGGCAAGTGAAAACAGCTTTTATTTCCACTTGCTCAAATATGAGAGAGAAACAAAACGCTAATGTGACGAAAACATACCTTTAGGTGTCAGAAGCAGATTACCACAAAAGCAGACACAAAAGAAAGAAGGGTTTATTTGCTTGGTGCAATAAAAAGAAATCTAGAAATTGGACTAACGAGGTTGTTGAAGTCTGTGTTACGTTATTGGGGTTTTGTCAGCGGGTGCCAGATGAGTTGCATCGTAGAAGCCCCTGGGGGTTATGCACTTCTGGTTGGAGTAGGTGGTAGTGGCAAACAAAGCTTGTTGAGGCTGGCAGCAGACATGTGCTCCCCGGAGGTTTTCCAAAATTATATCACTGAAGAAAGACTACGGGATCCAGGACCGGAGGGTAAACTAATGGATATTACTGGATTCTGTTGAGTTCACTACTTCAGGAATATCTTGTTTTGCTGTTGCATGAGCATGATAAAATCACAGGCAAAGCAGTGTAATTTACAGTAACAACCCCTGTGGTTTCTGTGGTTTCCAGCTGTACCTCTTGTTTTCTTTATCTCTGAAACATCTGTGGTCGAAAGCTATTTTAGTGTCTGTTTATACGCTTCACAGAATTTTGATAGTTTCTCCACTTTTTCCAAGGCAGCTACTTTACACAGTACAAAGATGTGATTGGGGTTCTGGTATTTATATTTAGCCATTTGTTACCAATTTTTGCATGTCATTGCATGGGTATTGATTTAGTGGAATAATATTGTTATGAATGAGCAGGGTAAAATCTTGTCTTTGTTGCATGTGAGTCATTTAATTACTTAAACTGGTCATACGCAAAGATAAAGAACATAGTTGAGTGATGTGCTCTATCAGACTTAATGACTTCAGGACCTTACAACACTGAGCCCTATCTATGTGACCAAACAGGGAAGGAGAGAATGTTTTTCTCCACTCCATGTGGACAACAAGCAATGCTTCTGAATCTCAAACAAGGTTAAATAAGAATTTTATTATGGCCAAATTGGGTGGATGGTGGTCCCTCAAAAGCCCTTCTGTTAGCCTTGGGCAGTGGCCAAGCCACCACAGTGTGTGTAGCCTGTGGCATCAGTTATCAGAGGGAGGTACATGCTGTTCTGTTTTGGAAAAATGTTGCATGTTTTTTGGTGTCTTACACGGTGTCTAACTTCTTGTGCCTTCCTTCCCTGGGCAAATGAAGTGCAGTGGAAGATGTGGACTCAAGTGGTGATTTTCCCCATGAAGTGGGGGAACTTCTAATCCTCTGTTAAGAAGCCTGAGGATTTGCTTTCTGTTGGTTGTGTGGCAACATGTTCGTATCAGCCAGCACTGACCATTTTCTATGTTTCAAATGTCACATTCACCACACTTGAATACAACTGAGGTGGATTGGTCTTTTTTTTCTGGAACTTCATGCCAAAAACCATACCATGTTTGTACCACTGTTACCACAGGGGTCCTACACTGTGTCTCTCTCTGTACCACCCACGTGTGACAGCAAAATAACAGTGCATCCCTGCACTACTCAGTCTTTTTGTTGTTGATATTCTTTTTCCCTTTTCACATGGGAAAACTCTGCTAAATAAATTCACTAAGAATAAATGGATCTGACTCTTCAGTGCGATTCCCAAACATTATTGGCGTGGTTATGGCTGTCCTTGGTGGGGATTTTCATGGCTGCAATATCCCTGTTTTAGTACATTCCGGGGGGGATTCCCTTGATCAGTAATCTGTTTTCATCTTTACCACTAGGTCATGGGAATACCTTGGGCAAACTGCTTTTCCCTTTGGATGTTATGGAGCAAATTGCGGTATGTAAGCGAACTGTAAGTAAGGAGTAGTCAATAACGTGTTCCCATCCAGTAACACGTATTTCAAGCTTTTTATGTATCAACATTTTAACAGAATATGAGTGATTGCCTCCTTTCCTTACAGGTAGCTCTTGCCAGTTTGTACATCACAAATGGTGCCAAGAACATTCCCACAGTGTTTTTGCTGACAGATGCCCAGGTTCCAGATGAACGCTTTCTCGTGCTGATTAATGACTTGTTGGCGTCAGGTGATTAGACCAACACATTTCTTTGAAAGATCTTTTCCAATGACAAATGATCTGTGGTTTCATTGAACTTTAAAGAGATTATTTCTCTTTTCCAGGTATTTATAGGAGAGCTTTTAGAGAAGCCAAGTCAATCCGTTCAACTTGAGCATGGAGTCTAACTTGCTTAAGGAAGCATTGCTCACTGAAGAGATGAATTGCTAAGGTTTATTGAGCATAAGTGGATTGATCCTGGGAAAGAAGGGAATCTCTCACTTCATGCCATGTTTGCTTTGGCATGATTCCACTGACTTCAAGCAACTTCTTTGTGACTGTGCAAGTGTAACAGACAGTTTCACCTACATTTTGAAAAAGTAGAGAATCTGACTTCTGAATGTTGGGACCTGGAGAGAGGTGGAAGAAAAAAATGGGATAACGCCATGCTGTACAGTTGGAGAGCATCTTGAAATTTTTTTAAAAAAAAATATTATTTTTTTTTTGCAACCAGACTGGAAAACAAGTTTTTAACAGCCTGTATAAAAAGGAACAACTGTTCTGAGGAATACATGATTTATGAGTGAATTCCCTATTGGGGCAACTATTTTTGTTGTTTAAAATGTTATTTCCTCTCCCTTAAAAAAAAAAAAAAATTGTGTTTTTTTTTAGGTGAAAAGATATGGTGAATGGGAGGAAACTGTTTAGTTACGTGATCTATCTATTACCATAGTGTAGCTCTAGTTATACACCTAAATCCCATTGTGCTAGTAGCATAGAAGATTATTTCTCAGGATGTGTTGTGTAATGCCTCTACTAACTACCCCCTTGTCTTCTCACAGGAGAGGTTCCAGATCTGTTCAACGATGAAGGCACGGAGAGCGTAGTTACAGGAGTTAGGAAAGAAGTTGGAGTGCCGGGTCTGATGGACACCAGAGAAAGCTGCTGGATGTTCTTCTCAATTAGAGGACAGCTGCAGTTAAAAGTAAGTCATATCTCAGGGACAAGAGGCAGCACTGGGCTGCTTAAAGTTACAACATATTTCAGGTGTCTTATAACCCCTCATATGTTGACGTCCTTCTCTGGAAAGACATACTGTCCAACATGCAATACCAAATTTGTTTCTCTTTTGTTGCCCCTGTAACAGCCTTCTCTATGTGGAGGCGTGGTGTTCGCCAAGTTTTACTCCCAGACCTGGCTATCGACTTCTGCCTGTTCATAAGGAAGTCACTCAGCTGCTCTGTGTCTCAGTTTTATGGTCTTATATGCTGAATATAACCATGCATTTGACAGAAGTAAGGTGCTGCTGAGAAGGTAGTGGGGCAGTTAGTACAATTGTAAATATATTTCCTAATTACAGTTACAGTAATTCCTCTGTATAGCTGTATCTTAAACTTTTGCACAAGTTACTGAAATTTCACATTAAATGTTAATTCTTTCTACTTTTCCTACGCCATATAAAACTGGGAAAAATAAAAATATCCACATAATTGTTTTCAGGTCAAACACTGTTTAGCAATACACACTAATATGATACAACATGTGATAATTGCAACAAGTGTCTCTCTCAGAAGTCCATTTTAGAGGCAGTGTAGTTCAGGTTTTCTCCTGAAACCTGCAAAGCAGAAGCTGGGAATGCTGGTTTTGGGGTGGCATCTTTAGGAACTTTTTGTTTATGCAGGCTGCAATTTCACATATCATCTGAAACGTACAGGTAGCCAATAAGAAAATTAGAAGTTTGAAAACAATTAACCTTTTAGAGAATATTTTAAAATGAATATACGCCCCATGCTTTGTGCATTAAACTGATCTGTTTGGGGACAAGAGCCTTCCCATAACAGATTATTCCACATTAGTTTTTTGTGATGGTTTTTTCTTCTTCCGAAGTGTTTAATCACCACTGGCCTAAAGATGATTCCTATTTGATTATAAAATTTTTCGAGTTCTTACACTTTATAAGATACCACTTTCTCACTCCTCATCTTCTCTCTTCTCCTATCCTTCTCCTACCTCTGATTTTGTTGCCGTCACTTCTGTCCCTCCACAGATTTCTTCTGTAACTTAAAGGCCAGTGGAGACCTGTATGTGATCTAATGTAACATTTTCTCTACTGCTTTTACTTTTCTGGACTTCAGTGACATAGTCAATAGGGTACTTATGGTCTGTAAATCTATTTCTAGTTAGTGCTATTTGTCTCTGTTTCACGATCACTGCATTTGTGTGCATTTTTTAAGAAAGGACAAGAAAAAGATTATGATGTATAATATCTCTTTTCATTTTCTTCTTTCCCATTCCTTTCCCTTTGTGTTTTCCTTACTTCCCAAGCAATTTCTTTCCTTTCTTAAAGGGTTCTTTGAAAGCCAGCTTTTGAATGCCTTTTACCTTGCAACCATTTCACCAGTCCCCCACTGTGCAAATTAGCACTTTTGGAGGCAAGAACAGGAGATAGCTATTCATGTTGCAGGGAAGCAAAGCAGAGACATTATAGTACTGAAGGAGACATAAATTTCATGAGTTAACCCATTGGCACATATCTGTATGGACTTTTAGTTAGTGCTGGGTGACCTATCACCTCCTCCTCTCCCTAGATCTGAAGAATAAAAGACTAATAAAATGTGACAGAGAACAAAAGGGAGAACTTAGACAGTTTCAGAATGTTAAAGCTTAGTGAAGTGATACAGTCTCATTCTTCCACTTGATTTTAAAGAATCAACATTAAGCCACATTTCCTTTGTCGTCACCCACCCTCCAGTTCTGTTTATGATGAGGAATCAGGAACCCAAACTACATAGTGCGATTCTTTGAACCATAATAGCTCTTTGGTTTGGTGTTGATTTTGTTTTGATTGTTTTCAGTCTGAAACTTGCAATCAATTCTGCTGTTAAGGTACTGAAAACATGCCGTGTGTAGGTGCAAATTTATGTCAGTGTAAGTTGGAAGTATGTCAGCTGAAGACAGTGGATTGCACCATTATAAAATATGGGTCCCCAACTGAAGTGTGTGCGAGGATATATATACACTTGATGATTTCAAAAGCTTTCACTTCTCAATAATGGAATAAATTAAGAAGGAAGAATGCTGCTCAGGCAAACAAAGCTGATAGCCAGCCACTGTGAACAGCAATGTACTGGCAGTACTAAGGCGTGCCATTGCATAGGATGAGAATTTTGTAAGGCTTACAGTGATTCACTGGAGCTCCAGAAGTTTTTCAGTATCCCACATCTGTGCAGTAATCACTCTTAAATACTCTGCAAGTAAAAGTTTAAATGTTCTGCAATTAAAGAAGCAGCAACTACTTCCTGAAAGCATGGATATGAGACATATTCAGTCAGTCCTGCTGTTTCTTGAGCCGCATCTGATTTTATTTTATTCTTTCAGTCGTAGCAACCTTTCAACACGTTCTCAAAAATGGGAACATCACCCCGAAATGCCTTGCAGTGTCCTACACAAATATACTCTTAAATGTACTCTTTCCAGTAAATGTACTCATCTTTGCACATTTTCTGTTCTATATTTCCTTCATCTTAGTTAAATGAGTGGTTTTAAGCATGACTATATCACACAATCACAAAATCATATGGGGTTGGAAGGGACCTGTGGGCATCACCTAGTCCAACCCCCCTTGCCAGAGCAGTTCCACCTAGAGCAGGTTGCACAGGAATATATCCAGGGAGGTTTTGAAAGTCTCCAGAAACAAAGACTCTACCACCTCTCTGAGCAGCCTGTTCCAGTGCTCTGCTACCCTGAAAGTGAAGAAGTTCCTCCTCATGTTTAAATGGACCTTCCTGTGTTCAAGTTTGTGCCCATTACCTCTTGTCCTGTCACTCGGCCCGTGTAGCTACAGATCTCTGCTATAAATAGTTGCTTCTACTTTCTTGAACAATTGTCCTCATTGTGTATTCTCCTCATGCTTCAAATTCTGTGGTCCCTCAGGGACTGTTGTGAAATCCCAGTGTTAAGATCTAAATCTACTGGTCTTAGGAAAATATTATTTTTCCAATTTACTTCCAACAGTTAGACTTGGCTGGACTGCTTTAGTAATTACATCCTTATGATGGTCTCCTTGTGTAGCCCTGTTAGTATTTAGCTGGCTCCCCAATTTCTACGGAATTCAGCAGTACAGCAGTGTCATGCTTTGGACAGAATTAATGTCAAACGTAGGCGGGGCAGGTGGCCACAGGTAATCCTCGTCCATATTATTACTATTACTTTACTTTTCCAAATTGTCTTTCATCAGGACATGTAACATTTTTCTCATGGTCTGTTTCACCACTGACAGAACATCACTTATATCTGTGAATCTGAAAGGAACTTGTGCATCACAGCTTTTGGACAACTCTTGTGGTTTTGCATCTGAGGGCATAAATGCACACAGGCTGTCAGCCTGACTGCTTTAATCCCAGCCAAACAGAACCACGTTTTTAGGGCTTCTGGTTCTATGTTAAACTAATGCTAACCCCAGATGTGATTATATTTGTCTGATTCAATGGAAAATAAGAATTCAAGAGATCACACTGTCTATCATTTAATCAATTCCACTTTCTGACTAATTTCTGAACTCACCAACCCATTGGCAGCAAGGAGGCAGGTAGATCAGGGACAGACAGACACAGTTACAGTCCTACCAAATGAAGGCTCAGGTATGCTATTAGACAGCTAAAGCTGTTGAGGATTTGTAAGTTCTGTAGTATTAAGATATAATGTTGTCTGTCCTGCACTACCTTCACTGTGAATCTAAAAGGCTTGCTTATCTGAGATAAGCAGGAAGAGGATGAATTGAGAAATACAATCTGAGACACATCTGTAGTGAGGGTGATCCATGAGTTTGAGGCTTAAATGAGACATTTGAGGAATGAGAGGGCTTGTTTTTTTCTTTTTCTTAGGAGTGACAAACGCTGCATGGAAGTTGATACTAATTTCACGTGACACCAGCTCTTTGGTCCCCACGGACTGTTTTCATTATGCAGTTGTGCAAATTTAAAGCTTAAAAATGTCAGATGAAAGTCTCTCACGTAGTGTTTCTCAATCCACATTTCCTTCAAAGAAAGGGATGGGTCTATTTTGGAGAACTTCCTAAATTTTCCCATTACTATATGAGATAACCTTACTGTAATATTAAGATCCTGGTTGTCTTGCAAGAAATGAAGCATTTCTTACATGAAACATTTCCTATTCTTTTTTAGTAGTAGTAGTAGTAGTAGTATTACTTTTTATCTCTGACAAATTAAACAGTCGTTTATGCCTTGGGCAGAAGATAAATGTTTTCAAAATAGGACTACCTTGCTTAAGCAAAGACTTTTTCAAAACGTAGTCACTAATAATTACTCATTTTTCCTCACAGCTCTCTTGTTATCAGATCACATAACATCTTCATTATTCTGTGTGCAAAGCAAGCAGTACACAAGGTCCTTTGTAATATTGGGAATTCACTGGGGGGGATGCAAATGAACTCTGAAAACATGCTGCGTCAAAGCCTTGCCTGACAGGAATTTACCAAACTTCACCAAAGCCAAAGGAGGTAGAAAAGTTATGTCATGGTGAGGACCTGGTTACCTACTTTTTATGAGTACCTTTTCAAGTATATACTGTATCCTGTGTCTGTACCATCTGCAACAAATAATTAATGAAGACATAGATATTTAATTAGGGTGGTACATCATACCTAGGGCTGTGCTGGATTTTGCTGCCTGACAATATGATATAGTAAAAGTCACTCAGTTGTAACTTTGTGTTTTAGAAGTGCATCAGAGTGGGGACAGGTATCTCTAGGTTCTCCATTACTTGTGCTACCGTAGCAGGGATGTGTGTAGATCTGAGAAGGCTGCTAGAGGAATGAGAGAAGAAAACAAGGTGCCCCAAGCATCAGCATTGTTCACCATGCCTCTGATATCATAAATGAACATAGAATTTTCTCAGAAAATAAGGTGACATAAATGAGAGGGAAAGACAAGGCCTAATTGAAGGATACGTGGTATAACAGAGAAGAAATTTCAGAAAACTCACAGAACTCTCCAAAATCACAAATCAGACCTACCTGGCTTTTTATGTACATTTCTTCTCTGATTCAGAGTTGTGGGGTGGAGATCATTTATTCTTGTGTCTTTTTCATTGTTTCTCCTGTTTGCTCTTTTTTCTCATCAGCTTGATAAAATTTTGCTGTAAATTCCAAATTTTTCCACGTCTTTGCACAGTCACAGTGTAGTTTCCATCACTTGGCTAGAACAGATTTCTAATGCGCATTTCTGCCATTTACCTTTTCATGTTGGACACGTTCAAAGTAGATGACGTTTTCTTCTGTCCTGTAAACCAGACCTGCTGATTAGTCTGCCTTTGTAACATCAGCAGACAACCTGGCTTCCATTGTGGTTTTGCATGGGTGTCCACATTTCTGCCTATATTCTTGAAGGTGGGGGAGAACGCTACCTTCTTGAAAACATGAGAACATGCACTGCTGTTTGTAATTCTTGCAGGAGTCAAAGGTGAGTGACAAGTGATCTGTAAGAGAGGTGTTTTTCTCTGTTGATAAAGTAGATGAGTAAGGAGACCAGAATAACTATAATAATTCAAAACTCTGTTTTAACATGAAATATTCCTCTACATCCCATTCCATAAGACAGAGAAAACACTCACTATGAGATCTTGTAGTTCTGGGAAGCTAGTAAGAGTGTTGGAATTTGAATAGGTACTGGTGAATACCCTTCATTTAGAAATATAAAGAAGTAAATGGATTAAAAAATGGTGGAACGTGCAGTTAATTCACAGTGCAGTCTGAAACAAGGGCTTAGGGGCTCTAATTTATTGAATATTTATGGTTCACTCACCAGCAAAGATTTCAGTGAATTCTTCTCTATGCTATGCCCCATTAAGTATTTTAGTCTGCATTATTTCTCTTCCTGTCTGTCACAACATGGGAGACTATCATCGTTTGTGCTTGCCTTCTTTGTCTCTTCTTCTTCTTGCCCTTTTCCAGGTCTTTCATATTTTAAGATTGTTTCACTTGTCTTCTGCCTTTCGTCTCCTCTGTTTCCACTACGGCTCCCAATGGAAGGGCCCACTTTTGCTTTTCTTGCTGTTGCACTTGGCAATAACACACCCTTCTGAGAACAGTGTCATTGAGCTGAAGTCTTCAACAACCTCAAAATTCCCCTCAGTTTGTGGAGCCACAAGAAAGAAGGTTTTTTTGTGAGATACAGCCCTGACCAGTGCTTGTGAGCAGAGTCCATCTCTTAATTGACTTTTCTAAAAGAGATGGTAATAAAAAAAGGACATATCTTGTAGTTCAGCATAAAATTAAAGTTTTGCAAAATGTGTAGATGTCCCAGGAAACAGTTTTTTTGAGATGATTTTTTTGAGTAATGGTAAAAGTTTTTCCTGTTTTGACATAGTTCTACTGAAACTTACTTATCTCTGCTCATAACTAAAGATTAATTGCAGAAATTGTTGTCTTGTGTTTTCCAGTGCAGAGGTGTATTTTTAGAAATTATGAGACAGCAGCAAGTCTCTTCTACTTTCCATGTAATCTTTCTTCCAGATACCACAGAAGCTTTTTCCAGTGTTACTATTGACTGACCACTCTCTTCTCTGACTGCTTTAAAATCCAGTGAAGTATCATCCCAGGTCAACTTCCTCCTTTCTTCACTCCTTTTTCCCTTCTTTCCTTTCAACTTCTGCTCTTCTTCCTTTTTTTTCCTTTCCCAATTACTCTGGAGGCAGAATAAATCTGTCCTGTGCCTGACTGGGCTCTGTCCTGGCTCTTCTTACTGTTGAGGAAGTGATTGTCCATTATGATACCATGTGGATATTTTCTATTGGAATTCATGATATCAATGCCATATAGTTTGAGAAGCCCCGTAGAGCAAAAACTGCAAGTGTATAGGAGAGAAACCAGTCCTGTCTAAACAGCTTGATGTCTGCCATTTTTCTAATTACTCAAAAGCAGATACAATGGCCAAATGATGTGCAAACAGCAGTTAAGCAAGTCCACTAACAAAACTGAGAGACTTGAATAACCCTTCCTTCCCAAATGTGGGTGGCTTTGGGTAGACCTGGTGATATTAATGGCCAATCACAGATTTATTTTCCTTCGAATACTTTAACCTACCCTTGTTCGGCCATCCCCTTTCACTTTTGTAAAGACTAGTCCCTAAAAATTCACATATAAATTAAGATCCAGATCTCCTTGTCTTCTCACCCTTTAAAGGGGGTTGCAGCACCTCTTAAAAATGATGTAAAGTGGCTTGAATACATTTAGCAACTCAAGAACCGGCTTTGTGTCACCATGACCAGCTGAACGTGCACCTTCTGGCTGGTGATGAACCAGCCAGCCCCTGTGGCTGAGTTTTTATTTATAGCTATCAAACAGGGGAGAGAAGGGGAAGAGGCTGCAAGCATGGTGTGTTTGTATGGAGAAAAGGGAGTAAAATACATTTGCTCAAGGTACCTGGCAAAGTTTACTAGCTGCCAAACTTGGTCTGGAACCTCAGCTGTGTGCCGACCCTGGGACATGGTTGATTGAGTGCCTTTCTTTGATTGCCCCAACTTGTTGGGTGATTCTTTCCTCCTCCTTTTCCCTCCCTTCTCTCTGCAGGTCGTTCTGTGTTTCTCTCTGGCCAGTGGTGCACTGAGAGGGCGAGCTAGGAAGTTCCCAGCCTTGGTGAACAGCACCACTATTGACTGGTTTCCCGAGTGGCCACAGGAGGCCCTGTGTGCCAGCAGCAGGAGACTCATTGAGGAAACCGAGGGGGTCAAGGTACAGAGTTTCAAGCTCATCAGTCTTCTAAGGAAGCAATGGAGACTATTGAAAGATCGATAACTGAATAAGCTGAAAAAACCAATGCTCTTTTTTTTACTCCCTCTTGCATACTTGTTGCCTTTGGTATTGTTCAAGCTCAGCCCTGCTAGAAGCTGAATTTTTATGGTGTGTCACTGCCCAATTCCTTCAGCTGAATTTGGAGAGCTGGCTAGCACAGGCAGAGCAGTGAGGGGGGGAAAGAAAAGAAGAGAGGTAGGTAATTCATAGCTCTGTCTTTACAGAATCCTTCTGTTCTGGGCTTTTTAGAATCTCATAGGTACAGGATTTATTTAACTCTTTTCAGTACAGTTAAATATATTCATTAGTGCTGTAGCTAGCAAGGCTGAAATGTTGCAGCCCAAGCTAACTAAAGAGGAGTTTTCCCTCTGTTTGGCAGCTAAGCAGGTGAAACTTTCCCCTATAAGCATACAGCAATAGCACTTAAAGCAATTTAGCAATATTCAGGCAATTGTTTTGTTCCCAATTGATCTGGAGTGTGACTTGTTAATTTTTTAGGAAAAAAAAAAAAATGGTTGTGCATTAGTGAGTTTCCTTTCAGGGAAAAGGAATATTCTCATATTCTTCTAAGAGTTTTAATGAGATGCCTCTTTTGTTCCACCCAGGTGCTGGTGATGAGACTGCTCGGGTATTTGCTGGTGGAGTAATTCCCATAGATCTAGAAAAGATTTACTTTCAGCAATTGCAGTTGCAGTAGTTTCATTCTGGAGTGCTGTTGTATTTTGGACTGCTTATTTGTATAGGGGGTTTATAATTATGAGAGACTGAGGATTTTGGCAATACTAAGGAAGAGCTTTCTGGTTTTAGCCAAGGGAAACTCCAGTCCCAGGGCAAATCTCTGCATGAGCGATTAATGCTTTTACGACATTTGTCCTCTGTTTAAACCCCTACAAAATACACGGAGTCATTGGGAAATGAAGACGAAGGGGACAGGAAATCTGCAGGGATGCCTGGGACTGCTTCCAGGGTATCCCACCAACCCTTCTCTTCTCCAGGGCTTCTGTGAGGCGGTGGAGGGGAGCAGCCCGGCTGTCACCCGGCAGGCTGGGACTCGAGCTGCCGCGGCATGCGGATGCCTCCTATAGGATTGTGAGGGAAAGAGAGATATCTCCAAGTCCTTGGTGTTTATGCTTTCCAGCAGCGCCTTCTGCTATATTTTAACAGCTCAGAAGAGATTTTAAGTCCTGTTCGGTTAGTTATTTGTTGTGCTGTGGACTCTGTGGGTGTTTTACCCTTTTTTGTAATGGTACCAATTTATATAATGGCATTTATTTGAAAGAAACTGTTAGGTTTGCATGCAAAAAATAGAATTTATTTTAATTGATTATTTTTTTATTAAATTTTTTTTTTCAGATCTCTAACTTATATTTTTCTCCTTTGAAATTACTTCTGCTCATCAGAATTTAGGCTTTTAATATTGAAACTCTTTTGTGGGAAAAGTTAACTTTTTTTTAATGTTTCTTTTCCGAAGCATTATGTTCCTATATAATTCCTTTTGTAGATATTTGGGAAGGAATTCGCTGATCAAAGCAACAGTTTATGAGTCTCTTTTGCACATTGGTGTTAACTGCTCCTTGTAAATATCTTTCCTATTCAGTTCCCAGCAAATGAAATAGATGGCAACTAACAAAATTACGCAATACTTTATTGAGAGTGAGTTAAGGTTTCTATGTCATCAACATACGTAAAGCAGTGCTGGGTGCCTGAGTCATGTTTGCCTGTGCAGGCAATGAGAAGACTAGCAGATAAGACAGCAGAATGCAAGGAGAAGACAGAGGAAGGATTTGGTGGTGACGGAAAAAAGTGAAAACAGAACAGAGATATTGAAGTAACAGAGAAACTCTGACAGTGTTATGGGGGGAGAGAAAGGAGACTCAACCAAGAGAGTCAGAAGAGAAACAAAACAACCAGAAAGGTAGGAGAGGTATAAACTGAAGAGTCCTGCCTTTCGGTCACAACAACCCCATGTGGTGCTAGAGGTTTGGGTAAGAGTGGCTGGAGCTGCCCAGCAGAAAAGGACCTGGGCGCGCTGGTGGACAGCCGGCTTAACATGAGCCAGCAGTGTGCCCAGGTGGCCAAGAAGGCAAACAGCATCCTGGCCTGTATCAAGAATAGCGTGGCCAGCAGGAGTAGAGAAGTGATGGTGCCTCTGGACTGGGCACTGGTGAGGCCTCACCACGAGTGCTGTGTTCAGCTCTGGGCCCCTCACTACAAGGACATTGAAGTACTGGAGCGTGTCCAGACGAGAGTCACCAAGCTGGTGGGGGGGGTCTAGAGAACAAGTCCAATGAGGAGAATTTGGCATGTCTAGTTTGGAGAAGAGGCTGAGGGGAGACCTCATTGCCCTCTACAGCCACCTGAAAGGAGGTTGTAGACAGGCGAGTGATGGCACTTCTCCCAAGTGAGTAGTGACATAACCGGAGGAAATGGTCTGAAGTTGTGGCAGGGGAACTTTAGACTGGATATTCGGAAGAATTGCTTTACTGAAAGAGTGGCCAGGCACTGGAACAGCCTGCCCAGGGAGGTGGTGAAGTCACTATCCCCAGAGGTATTTAAGAAACGTGTAGATGTGATGCTTCAGGCCATCCTCTAGTGGCTGAAACTGTATAGTATGGGTTATGGGTTTGCGTACGGTCGGACTTGGTGATCTCAGAGGTCCTTTCCAACCATGACAATTCTGTGAATCTGGGAACGAGTGAAAAGTAGGTGAAGGGAGAATGATGACAGAAAAATAATTAGTAAAGGGAGGGGAGACAAGAGAGTTGCAGAAGTATATTAGGATATCAAAAGAATGAGAGAGGCTTGGTGGAGAAGGACCACCCTGAAGAAGCAGGAATCTCAGCTGCAGTCTGCCATTCCCTCTCCAGGGTCCGTGTGTGCCTGGACTTCTGAAACATACTCTCATCATGCTGTCCCTTATGATGAGCAGTGCGAGGCCTAACACTGAGTGTTTATTTTGTCATAATTGACACTTAGCTACCAATTATCCTTTTTCTGAGTTTCCAAAAATACAGCAATAGTAATTGGTAGATGGTTTTGCTGTTCATCATGTATAGCATTATTATAGACTATTTTTATTTAGGGTAGCTTGAAGTTAAGCTAGTGATCTTATTTTTTTCTCTTAAAAGTTCGATACAAGTATGACATAATATCTACATTGCCCTAACAAAAACTGGAAAAATTCTGGGTTTAAATGGTGAGAAAAAGACATGAAAAACCATAGAGATTATGGGATTTGAGAAGGAAGCCTTAGATTCTCCATCTCTTTATCTTCAAACCAAGACACTTTTCTGGAATATACAGTTCATCCAGGGAAGGGCAAAGCAGGGGCAAACTGAACTCAGCAGAGAGACGGTGAGCTGCAGCATCAGTGTGTGCTATGAGGGATGCTGTGAACATCCCTTCTGACCTGTGGGAAAGTATCTGAACAGAAAGAACAAGTGATTCTCCCGAATTGTGCTGCCTGTTGAAAACAAGTCCCGTGAGCCCCTTTTTACTTGGAAGGACATTGGTCAATTTGTGGGTTAAGGACAAGAAACAACAAGTTCAGAGATATTTGGAGGGAAACGGAGAGTATCAGAAATTTAAGCAATTTGGATGTCTATACTTTCTCGGGAGTAAAGAAAGGAAAAGAGCCCTCTTCTGTTTCAGTACTCAAATTGCTAAACTTAATTTTAAAAGCACAAGAGCACTGTGTAGCAGTTCTGAAATCCATATGCCGAGATTAACAGAGTTATAAAAGTGCCTTTATACATCATTTGCTATAAAACAATTTATAATATTTTAAAATAATGTGTCTGTCTCCAAATCCAACATGACAGGCAATCTCCCTTACTTTCAGCTGGTGTCACATATCAGCACTGGGTACAGAATAAAAGAATCAGGATTGTTTAATCCATCCTTTTGAAAATAACAGCAATGTACACCTCTGCCCTCTCCTTTGAGTATTTTGCTGCTGCTGTCTTGTATGCTGCTCCTCTGATACTCACCAGCAAACCGCACATGCTATTAAGCAGACCAAGGATAAATTCTTTATGCTCTTAGTTTATCATACTTTATCATACCTTATCATATTTTACAGCGTGTGGTATGGCAAAAAAGCAGCCTGAAGTAAATAATTTATTTTTTTTTTGCCTTCTTCCTTTGCCTCTTATACTCCCTACTCCTCCACAGATGCACTTCCCAGTCTTCTCTTCCTTCAGACAGAATCTGGTTGGCTTTGCTCTTATTTTTTATAACTGCCTGCAGGATGCATTCAAGTTCAGTGGTGTTGGTCTTTCTCGCTCTTTGTTTGCCATGTTTCACTTAGCTCAATGGTCAAGGGCTAAGATTTATCAATTTGGTAACGAGTAGTTTACATCCTGAGGAATGCAAAAGGACAAAACTCCCATCTGAACTCTACTCATAACTTGCATTAGGCAGTTTTGGTCTGTCTTTGTCTATGCTTGAAAATCTGCCAGCCAAGGTCTAGAATAGGGAGACTGTGAAAGAATAAACAGACTTCATCCTTATATTTGCTTTCAGGTCATATATAGGCTTATTACTCAGTTTTCTTTAGGACTATTAAATTGGTTTGAGTTGTACCAGCCTTATCTTCATTATCGGCTTCAAGCTACTTTATGCTTTCTGGTGAGCTGCAGTTAAATCAGATTTTGTTACGGTATCAACTCNTTTTTTTTTTTTTTTTTTTAAATATAAAAGGCTAAATTAGCAATAATAATTTCCTTTGCCTACAACCCTGAATGGGCATATATTGAAAAGTACAATGTAGTATTAAAAAAAAAAACATAGCCTGTAGATAAATGAATGGCAGAATAAATAATTTATGCTAATGAAATTACTGCAATTAGTAGTTCCACAATGACCCTTTTAAAAGCCACAGCTGTTAATGTCAGGAAGTGCTGTCACCGCTGACCTTATCATAAGAGAAAGTGACAAATTGAAAATGCAGCGAAGACCAATCCTCAAAGAGGTCTGTTCGGGAACGATTAGTGTTTTCTGAAAACCAGTGTGAATTACAACCAGCTGCTCTCTGGCTCGGCGTGTCTCCCATGCTGTGCCATTTTGTTAAGCTCGATAACAATAGTTATTTTGCCCCATTGAGACAAGTTGTCTCGGGCCACTTCCAGCTCTACCGGAACCCACTTCTTCCCTCACTGATTTACAAATGTAACTGTTGTTAGAGGGCTTTTCAGGACTGCTGAGTAGAGCCCTCTCATAAGGATCATGTGTAAGGAGGTTGTCTTGTGTGAGGAAGAGCTGTACTGTGGGTTACACACACTGTGTGTGTCGCAAACAATGAGAAAAGGAGAAAAAGGCTGAAAACGTATTTCAGTTGGAAGCCAAGCGCAGCTCAAATCTGCATAAAATTCTCATTCCTGCTGACTAGCCTTGCTTTTGCAAACAATTTTATTTTTAAGATGAATTTATGCGAGCTTTGCCTCAACTAATGATGTTCTAATTTTTTTTTTAAGCAATTTATTTTCTGCTTTGCCTAGATGCATATCGTTCTTTATTTAGTCCTTGTTTTAATTTCTGCTTTTGTAATCGTATGTGAAATAAGTCTTCTTCTAAACTAGCTTTTAAAAATCGCAAGAAAATAATGAGGTTTCTTACTGAGAAAAATGGCCAGTCTTTCTGCATCAACCTGATTGTAATATTAATGATGTAGGTTTAAAACATTTAACTGCATCAACAGCCACTTGTGAGCAATTTTCCCAAAGTTCCCTAAGCATTATTGACAATGCTTTGGTAAATTATGTGTGACTTTCCTAAGAGTTGGTGTAGCTCATTTAATTCATATTAATTGATTTTTAGGCTTCCCTTGATTAATTGAACTGGGTTCGTCTTGTACAGAATGCAATAAATAATCATTAAAATGAGGGAGATGTGACTCCACAAATTACAAAGTTTAAGTATGCTAGAAGTCATAGAGGACAAAATGGAAGTTAGTTACAGTGATGGAGTTAAATGGGTTTTCTTAGTATTTCCCAGTTAATTTTGCACACAGTACTCTTGCTTGGACAGGTATATGCACGTATTCTAGTAATATAAGTAGATAGGGCCCTTTAAAACAAAACAAGCATCATTTTGGGGGGTTCTTTTTTCATCTTTTTCATGAGGAAGTACACTCTAATTCAAAGAAGAGTAGTAGTACCTTGTATTGTTATTTCAATTTCAAAGAAAAAAAAATTAGAAAAAGGACCTTTGAGCTTTAGTCCTGGAACTACCTCTCTTTTTGCTGGGAGAGGAGATTTAAGAGAGGCATTTTACCTCTTCATTTTGTTCAGAAATACATGGCTACCATCTGTAGCTGTTTTGAACATTCCTAGCTTGGTTTGGATATCGTATTGTATGTGAAAAAGAGTTTTTCAATATCAGGGTTGCATTTTTCTCCCTGTGATGAGAGAGTAAACCCATCTTGTGCTGTGTGGCAATCAGCAGGGGCCCCTGGGGCCATGGGACTATGCTGGGCTCCTTTCTGTACCATACTGAGATTTGATTGGACCTGCAGGTGTACCTGGTCGTTTGATGTCTGGTGGCATGTAAGGAAGAGTGTCAGCTCTCACAGCTCAGAGTGACTCTGAGCCCCATTAAGTCCTAACCTCTTTTCTGGCCAAATGCCCCCTGAAATCGATAGAAGGTTCTTCAGCACAGAAACGTTGCTGATTTTCTGACATGTAGACCCTCAGCTTTCAGAAGCACTCCACAGTTGCCCAATCCTGCCCTCACAACACTTTGTGTTAGTTTATTGCTGACTTTGACAAGCACAGATAAGCAGGGACTTGTACAACTTCAGAAATCTAAATCATGGAGTCTAGTTCTGTTCAACCCGAAATTAATGGCAAAAAAAACACACTTCATTCAGGGTAGGAATTTGGTGATACTCTACTGTATTTCTTCAGCCTATACAAGATTTTTCTCAAATGAGGTTTCTGGAGGTGAAATACAAAATGCATATAGTATTAACTCTGCATATAGCAGTGTACTGACTGATTTCATCTCTGGTTTTAGGTTTTACGAGTATTTCGTTAAAAAAAAAAAAAAAAAAAAAAAAAAAAAAAAAAAAAAAAANAAAAAAAAAAGAAAGGAAAAAATAAACTGCCGAAGCACTGAGCTTTTGTGGTGACAGAGACTTAACAAATGCTAGCCAAAAATTAATTAATTTATATTAAAAAATTGTTTGGGAAGGCTGATTTTGCTCTAATATTTTTTACATACTGATAAATTTATGTTTAGGGGATATTGAAGAACAGTTTTGTGAATGAGCCATCCTTAGGAATGTAACCTTTTCTGACTTACATAGATATACCTAGTTTTTAAACATTTCTTTGCTCCTGTATTTACATTTGTTCTTGTTCCTTGGGAATGTTCACTCATCCAGGACTCCATTTGAGATTTCATGGATTATGCCCATGCCACTCAATATGGTGAGTGCCAAATGCAGTCGTAATGAGAGGTGATACAATTACAGCACCCTGAAGAGTTTTCTGGAGCAAATCACCCTTTATAAGATCCTTCTAGAGAAGAAAAGCAAGGAGATGATGGAACACACGGAGCACCCAGGGAATGGCATGCCGAAGCTGAAGGCAGCAGCTTTCCAGGTAAGATGTGAAAGTCACAACCTTTTATTTCATTCTTTATACATAAACTTGGTTTTATTACTAATAAAACAAAGTGATCACAGCACCTTTTCATTAGACTGAATACTTGTGGGTTAACATTTTTGTGTTTTATTAAAATTACCTAATTCGGGAAATCAGAGTGGTTCTTTTCCTTCATGTAGAATCTCTTATAATCGTGGAATCATGGAATAGTTCAAGTTGGAATGGACCTTCAAAGTTCATCTAGCCCAAACTCCCTGTAACACCTTCAACTAGACCATCTTACTTAGAGTCTCATCCAACCTGATCTTGAATGTTTCCAGGTATGGAGCACCTAGCAGCTCCCTGGGCAACCTGTTCCAGTGTTTCATCACCCTCATTGTAAAAAAAAAAAGTTCATTGAGCTGCTGACCACCATCCAGCTAATGCCTTATCCACCAAACACTCAGCCCATCAATATTTATCTCTCCAATGTAGAAAGCAGATCTTGTGGTGGTGGACCATATCTGTTTGAGCTCTTTAACTGTCTTTTGAAAAAGGAGTCCATCCATTTGAGCATGGACAAAGGATGGAGGGAAGGGGAGAGTAGTGGGGCCACAGTAAAAGAGTAGAAGGGGAAGCAAGTACCACAGTGTGAGAGAGACACCATGGTAGGGAGAAGATGTAGTTCCGTATGTGGGGATTTTGTGTGGGGCCAATGACAAACTGAGGGGCTTTGAAGGCAGGAGGAACAAGTGTAGAGCCTTTGCACCAGCCATTGTCACCTCCTTGTGGGGTTAGTGACACATAGCCCCGAGTCAGTGTTTCTGACTACAGTTCATTTGTGGCTAGTCAGTCCACAATGACAGAAGAGAGGGGAAACTGATTGGAAGCCTTTCTCCCTCTTCTATCATCCCTTTTGCAGATGCTGAAGACAAACTGTACTTCAGTAACTTCTTTATTAAAAGTCTGTATGGTTTATAAAAAGACTGCAAATGAAATGCTTGGTGCCAGCCTTTGCATACTGTTGCCTCTTGGTGCTACTGCACGAGATTAATAACAGGAGCTGGCGGGCTTACTCCCACTTTTCAAGCTGAATACCTGCAAAAATAAATGGTCAACAGAGAAGGGTAACTGCTTTTTTAAAGTCTATTTTTAACTCGGCATCTCATGTTAGTAAATGATTAAAATGCCTTTTTTCTCCAAATTCTAATTTGATGATGACCAAAAGGTGATTTGACAACTTCAAGTGCTGCATGCTGTGCTGGCAGATGGAGCTGCAACTCCTCTCTAGCCAGGTACTTGAACACTGAGCCATTAGCATCCTGCACTGTGGAGCTCTACACAAGAACAGCAAATGCTGTTTTGTAGAAAGAAAAAGAAACAAAATCAACTCAAAGAATGAAAAATAAAGTGAGTGGAGATATTTGGGATCTTTGCAGTCACCTGTTACAAGTCAGTATTACTGCTTTGTCTTCTCATTTCAAAACAGTCAGATTTTGGAAAAGTAGATTTTTTTGTAGCATTTCAGGACCCTGCCAAAGAAGAGCCCTCAAGACCTTCTATGCAATAAAAGTTTAAGACCTCTAATATTTATCTTCCTCCTTGTCTTATCACCCCTATGCAGATCAGGCTAACAAGAGCCCCTTTCGGTTAAAATGTAGTCTTCTATCATTAATAGCTGATTAATAAAGTGCTTCGAGAGATTGGGCTAAAAAATAAATCAAAAAAACCCAGGTATTTGAAACAATTCCTTATATGTTGTTGCTAGATACTTTGGTAGAGGTTTCTTTCCTGACAGGTAATAAATTGCTATTTCAGCAAACTAACAGGAAGTCCTTGTTCGTCAGTCTCTGAGTCTGTCTTAACCTTTCAGCAAACCTTTTCTGGAATTATCCACCCAGAGTGATTTTTGAGCATTTTCCAGAATGTCCTTTTGCTTTTACATTTGCATCTTTGCTGGGTGTTGCAGCAGGGTCCTCTTGCACCGCTGAGGCACCTGGTTACGAACACATGCTCAGCAGCTGGATGCACATCAGAGCATCCCAGGGGAGCTGCAGGGTCCCTGCTGGGAGCAGTTAGGCTGGGCTTATTAAATTCTTTATGACGACAAAATTTTGTGAGCTGCAAACAAGGAGGTGTCAAATGGAAACAAAGTAGGAAAGGAAAAAGCAGCACTTTTAGCACTGAGACCAGTGAAATGCAAATTTTCTTTCCAGCTCAGCTCTTTGGGGCTCATGTGGTATCATCTTTACAGAACCATACCTAATGACCGTTGCTCCTGAACAACACGTTACCTTTTGCCCTATTTAGAAGATCTAAAATCCAGACTTGCTTCTCAAGAGACAGAACTGCAACTGAGAAATGAAGATTCTGAAGCTTTGATTGCTAAGATAGGGTTGCAGGCTGAGGAAGTGAGCCAAGAAGGGGCTATTGCAGATGCAGAGGAGCAAAAGGTCAGTTTGATTCCCCTGTTTAGTGCTGTTGAGCTATATTTAGCACAAAATAAACCTTTTTAGGTGAACAGTTTTGAACAACTTCCTCTCCAGGGAACATAAAGTCTAAAGAATTATTATACTTACACTTGTAACAGCATTTCACACCATGATTACCACTTGACCTTTCTTTACATTCTGCCTTTTCCCAACCTTTTAGCTGTTTTAATGAGATGAAAGAACAATAAATACTGAACTCATTCAAGCATTTAATGGATGTGGATCTTGAGAATCAGACCTATTTGTAATACAGTAAAGGTCAGAGAGTCATCCCTGAGCACTTCAGATTTCTAAAGGCTTTGAGGCTCTAGGTAAATTGAACAACTCAATTGATACAGAAGGTCATTCCAGTATCTCGCAATATTGCAAGGTGCAAACCTTGAATTTTAAGATTATAATAGTAATCCTTATAATACGTGTCATCAGTGTTGAATCTTCTTTTTGCTCTCAGTTCAACTGATTAACATTAGTTACCAACATCCATGTTGGAAACACAAAAGTTTACCTGCATTAGTCCTCACTACAGAGCAAATAGAAATGCATAGTTTCATCTGGTCTCCAAAGTTTCCATTTACTGTTAGAAGCACAGTTTTTGAAATAAAACACCAACAGTAAGGAATGCTGTGAAGTGGAGCTCCTTCACCTTTGAATTCTGAAGGGCTCATTCAGTTCTGACATCTTGCTGTGAAATCTGATGTTCTTTGTGTGATTTATCAATACTAGAGAGAGGAATTTTCAATTATCTCAAAATAGTTGTTAATGCTTGATTTCAAGCTATGGAAACTTCAAGTTGTCAAGAACTTTGTAAGTGGTTTTCAGATACTAATCAACAAGGAAGACTATACCATCTGAACAATCAAAATAGATCTTCATTCTCTTCTGGTTTATAGACTTCTTATTACTGGGTGATATTTAATACTTTTTTAATGACCCTGTGTCTCGTCCTAATTTCACTGAGGGAAAAATGATTTTCAACACTGACATAAATGAAGACTGGATCAGAACCTTCATATTTCTCTGGATTATGCTAATTACAGACTTCAGCCTTTTGCTGATCTCTGTCTTTATAGGACTTTAAAATTGCTGTGAAGTTTAAAGTCCAATTGCTGCAATGAATTAAACTTGCACAAATTAAATCCAACAGCTCAACATCCTACCAACCACTTTTCCATGGTGCTTTTCCTGAATTGGTTCCATATGCTTCTGATGGATTTGGATGATCAAAATACACCCTTAACACAATTCTAATTACTTCATTAAGCAACTAGGTGAAAACACAGCGAGTGATTATCGTGGGATAATCACATCTTTGGGCCACTTTGTTTCAGGGATGAAGTTCAGAGCATGACACTAATGATTGCTGTTCTCCCCTGTTCATTGCTTTATTGCAATTCTGAAATGTTTTTGTTGGAAATGAAAGTTTCATTTTGTGCTACATTAATCTAAAACTATTTCCTAAGGCCGATGATAGTTTCTAGATATTAATCTTCTATAACTTCTGTTACAAAAAAAAATTCAGCAAATGAGAATACATCTTCCAGCTAAGTAATTTGTGAATACTCTTCATAAATGATTTAAATTTGTCACTTTAAAAAAAGTTATTTTGGTTTTCCTGTTCCATAAATTTCAAACTGGAGTTTATAAGGGGTTTTTGAATTTTACAACATTAAGCCAGTAAAAGCATTGGATGTATTGCCTTGGAGTGAAGCATTGCCTAAGAAAAGATGAAGACTGGAAGTCAGACTCATCAGGAAAGGTGGGGTCAATCTGCATGCCCCATAAATGTGGCAGAGATTACTACACCTGTACAATAATCAACAAGGGTCTGACTATGAACATGACACTGTTAAGGTTTTAAAATAGTGGGCAGTAAAACTGCTGCCATTTTACTGGTTGGTAGTATGTTCTGCATGCTGTCAGTGGGGGTCTACTACAGGCCACCTGACCTGGAAGAACAAGCAGATGACACCCTCTACAAACAGATAGGAGCAGCTTCACATTCACAAGCCCTGGACCTCATGGGGAACTTCAATCGCCCTGATATCTATAGTAACACAGCAGGACATAAGCAATCCGGGAGGTTCCTGGAATACATTGATGATAACTTCTTCCCCGAGTGATAGAGAAGCCAATGAGGAGAGGTGCTGTACTGGACCTTGTTCTCATCAATGAGAAGAGGCTGGTGGGGAATGTGGAGCTCAAGGACAGCCTTGGCTGCAGTGGCCATGAAATGTTGGAGTTAAAGATCTTAGGCCAGGAAGGAGGATTCACAGAAAGCTCACTACCCTGGGTCCAGAGGAGGGCCGTGAAGAAGACTGGAGGGCTGGAGCACCCTCAGTCTGAGAGGGATGGGGTTGTTCAGCCTGCAGAAGGCTCCTGGGAGACCTTATTGCAACCTTCCTCCAGTACCTAAAGAGGGCCTATAGGAAAGATGGGGAGAGACGCGTTATCAGGGAGTATAGCGATAGGACAAGGGGTAATGTTTTTAAACTGAAAAAGTGCATAGTTAAATCAGATATGAGGAAGAAATTCTTTACCATCAGGGTGGTAAGGCACTGGAACAGGTTGCCCAGAGAAGCTGGAACCCTGGAGTTGTTCAAGACTTGGCTGGCTGGGGCTTTGAACAACGATATTATATTGTCCCATGTTTTTGGGGGGTGTCAGGAAGCAAGAATAACTAAGCATAAGAAAAAAAGAGAGGCAGAACTGTAATGCAACTTGTGTGACTGAAATTAGCTGTTTGTGTTAGTGGAAAATACCGTATCTTGTTAGAAGCACTACATACTGTAAATTTAATACTTGTTCACCTGGTTACACTCTTAAAAACTTAAACAAACAAAGCATTTGGCTATTCTAAACTTTTCACTTTAAGCAAAGTTTGGCAACATGGGTCTCAAACCATGTTAGAGAAAATATAAACCAAACTAAACCTGTAACTGTATTTGCAGTATTTATTTTTTAAAATATGTTGTGGCTAAGATGCAAAGCAGAAATTTCACCCTATAAACTATATCACAAAAGATGGGGGCATGCTTAATTTTATTAGCAACTTTTTATTTGTAATGTAATATATATTGATTTTTAATCTTTGTTATTTTCCAGACAGTGTCTATGTGTGTCTATGTAATAAATATATACATATAGAAAGCACCCCCAATTATTGTAGAAACACGTTTTGTAAGGATATTAAATTCTTACAGAGGCTTGCTACTGCCAATGCTTAGTGTTTGATCCAAGTATTAACATCCTGATCACTGTAACATCCTCTTTCTCTGTAATTAAACTTTGTTTGAGCAAGACATGACACGAAACAAGCCCGTGAGATGAGCATGAGGTAAAAGGATAAAGATGAACCAAACACAACTAACTTCAGCCCCAGGTAATGTATCCTTAAAAATATGTAGCATAATTGTCCAAATACGCAATTGTAGATGATACAGAACACCCTCCAGGGGTACTCTGCCAGAGAAATTTGCACCGATGATTTGATAATCACCTCTTAAATAGATAATTAAATCATTGCAGAAAGTTGAGGAGGGCTTAGATTTCACTTAAAATGCATTCTATCTGATGTAAAGACATTGATCTAAGCCACTGTTAAGCTAAAATAAGACTTTTGACAAATCTGCTTAGATGGTTATCTGTTTAATTTCCAAACCTGAACTTGAGTAAGTACAGTGTTTTCATATAGGACCTTTCTTTTTCTCTCACTTGTTGACACCTATGGTTTCAGACTTGGAACTGAAGAATTAAAAGAAAATGTCAAATTTATCAAAAGATGGAGGTTGTTTTAAGAAACCCATTGTTTTTACCTATACCCCAAAAATGCAGTGAATGTTGTATTGGTTAGGGAGAGCCCTAGGGCACCACTAGAAATGACCTTTGGATCCCTGGTATTTTCTCCGATTTTCTTAAAAGGAGCCCTTTAAAGTGGGGAAATGATGGCGAGTGAGGGGAAAAATGGTCAGAGGTCTCAAAAATCTGTACTTCTCCTTCATGCATCTCTTCCTTGGGTCTAGCTCCTGCATTCAAACTTGCAGCTTCCTTACTTGAAACAGTGTAAGCTACTGATCCCCCTGTCTGTGTCATTGATGAAGATACTGAACAGTACTGATCCCAATATAGACCCCTGAGGGACACCACTCATCCCTGATCTCCATCTGGACCATTGACCACTACCTTCTGGATGGAATCATTCAGCCAATCCCTCATGCACTGAACAGTCTACCTATCAAATCCCTATCTCTCCAGTTAAGAGAGAAGGACGTTGTAGGGGACCACATCAAAGGCCTTACAGAGCCCAGAGAGATGACCTCCATAGCTCTTCCCTTCTTCACTGATGTCCACTCCATCATAGAAGGCCATTATGAAAAATAGAAGAAAAGTCAAATGGAGAGCATTTCATTATATTTATCTCATCTCTGCTAAATTTCTCAAGTGAATCATATAATCACAAAATATGTTTGTGAGGGTGAATATTTCAGGCTTGGGGGGAGAATAATATTTTTGCTTTGTAGTCTGTTACCAAAACCATAAGCCAGTGCAGGATTCTAGTTTTACGTTTGTGATGGAAGTAGGAGTTAACTTCAGATTCTGTGAAATGGAAAAGAATTGATGCACTGGAACTTCTCTTGCAGGTTGATGACTTCTTACAAGCTTTAATCAACTATGATAAGGACCATATTCCTCCGAATTTTCTGAAAGTCGTCAAGGAACGTTACTTGAAGGATCCAGATTTCAACCCAAATTATGTTCATACAAAATCCTGTGCAGCAGCTGGTCTCTCTGCTTGGGTCATCAATACAGTAAAATTCAATGAAGTATGTATGTATCATTTCCTCTCTTGAGCAGCCTTGATGGGGGGAATTTCCATTATTGAAGTTTTTTATAACGTTGGTAAGCTCAGCTCAGTGTTCTGAGGACAATGTTAACAGCAACCACAGATATCATAGGAAGTATTCAGCGCTTGACAGTATGTACATGTGTATTTATTTTTAGTAGAAAATGGTTAAAAATATGTGGCTGTCCAGGACTTTTAAATCATCATTATAGTGCAACAGTTAGGAAATATTCTTCTCCAGATGTACACGTTTCACTTGAAACGTCCATCTGAGTCTGGCTGTCTGGAGTGTAAGACAGAGTTTATCACTTGTGATTCCCTTGAGCACCTGGTAGCAGGATTTCTCCATTCATCCCAGTACTAGAGCCTGTTATTATTTAATTGTAAAATAGTGAAAAGCTAATCAATTTTAGTTGAAATCTGCTCAAGCTTAATGCCTGTCTGATTTCCACCTGTATTCTAAAACCATGAAAGTGATACATACAAATTAATTTTACTTGGAGAGCAGACCAAGTAAAGATGCATCCACTTCTGCTTAAGATATCCTTATATAGGATATAATTAAATCTCCTGCAGTCTTTAAGTCAATAACGAAAGAAATCTCCACATCTCACTATTGTGTAGAAAGATGGCTCTAAAGCAAATATATATTAATGATAAACTACTAGGATTATGAGAGTGTCTTTCATCAGGAGTCATTTGTAATTTTATAATGAATGTGAGACCAACTTCATCTATTGTACCTCTGTTGTATGTCTTTTTCGAGGCGTATTGTGAGGTACAACCGAAATGTTGTGAGTCGATCAAGGCAAATGCTGAATTAGCAGCAGCTACGGAAGAAGTAGAAGCCATTAGGAAAAGCTTCTTGTAAGTACTGCTTGATTAATAAGCATTCTTCTCTAATATCTTGAGCCCACTTAATTTTATTAATTTTATTGTATTTATTTCATTTTGTTAATTTATTTTATTTTTATTTATTTCATTACTTCCTAGTTGAAGTATTAAAGGTACATTTTAATTAAGGATTATCACTGTTTTCCCCACAAAGCTACTGAAGAACATTCCATAGTTTGGGTGGTAACACAGGAAGCTGTTTATCAGAAAAGACCGAATTCCCTCAAAGCCATCTGGACGCGTTACAACCAATAGATTAGCAAACTGAAATGATAGTTGATATAAACAACTGGCTGTGAATTTTATGAGGAATATATGCCAAGTGTTTATATGAGTAACCACCTACTAGAATACAGGAATAACTTCCAGAAAGAGCTTTGGAAGTTTGTGCTCATCTGTGTTTATGTTTTTCATTAAATGTATCACTAACATGGTATCAACTCTTGATTTTTTATTTTTTTTTTGAAAGACCTACAAACACACATACACATGTGTGTACAGATGCACATAGAAATGGAAACTTTGATTCATCTTTAACTGACCAAATGTCTTTTGAGTTAATGACTGAATCAAAGACCATGTTTACCACCAAGTGCCAACTGAACTTTTGGGAGGAATTATTTGTTGTTTATTGAGTATTTATTTAATGCAGTAACTGCAACACAAAGTGCTTGCTTTTGAAACAGTCAAAGACCTCTCATGGTACCTTCTAGCCTATGACTATGGAATTCTATGATGCCAAAAATTAAACAGAAATTTGATTCATCCAGTAGTATTTTACAAGAAGATGAACTTCAGTAGAAGAATAAAAAGGAAATACTTGTATATGCAGTGCCTACCTTATGTATGCTAAAATGTATTTGTAACACTTAAGAGAGTGAGAGATAACAGAGGGTTATAACGGTATAGTAAAACTACTGCACACATCTCACTCAGGAAAACTTGCTTTTGGCTTGCTCCTCGTAGCTGAGCTGTGACTCAGTCCAGAAATTTGAAGATGCCAAAAAGGGATTCAATTTTTATATATGAAGAAAGTTGAAAAATTTATATACTTCCATAATTCATGTCTTAATCCATCATTTAATTACTGAGGATGTTATTGGAGATGTGATACCTACTTTATAAAATGTTAAGAAGTTTCAACTATAGAAAATTATATGGCTGAGAGATACATTTCCTCCAATTGTTAGTGCCCAGCTTCCAAAGTGTGAAATGTCAGAGGATGACAAAAGACTGAGTTCATTAGTAAGGTTCAGTAGGTGGAATGAGCTCCGTTGACTGGAGGGTACAGAGCAGGATCCCTTCCTGTCTTTGCACTATTGCTTTTTGACAGAATTGACACTCATTAATTCCATGAAATCCCCCACATTACTTGGGTGGGGCTTTTTAACCACAGTTACAGCTGGCATTCCACAGACCCTCCGCTTAACTTTCTGGGCTCAGCCTTTTTCTTGCTAGTGTGAGTTTTTAAATACTTGAAATGTTTCGTTGAGCAAGAGATTTTTGAGAATTGTGTGGGGAAAAAAAGACTAGAGGGAGACAGGCGACAAGATGACCCTTATTAGAAATCATTTAATTGGAAAAAAAACCCCAATCATAAAATCCCCAAAGTACACATAAACCTATAATAAAATCCTAAGTAGTAAAACGTGCTGCACCACAATTGCATTTCCTAGAAATCATGTATTGCTGAGCAACTGCTGTTGGCATGATTGGTAGAGATAAGTCTCGGTAACTAAGTCACCACATTTATACACGACCGTGAACACATTGTGACAGCCTGGGCAGCCTCTAGTTAATGAGCAGAAAGACCGAATAATCCTGTAGGTCAGGATGGAGTCGCCCTGCGTCTGCCCCCCTTGCACTTTAGACTGTAAATAAGTGGAAGACACCAAGCAGAAATTTGCAGTTTGCTTTTGTTTTGTTTTGTTTTATTTTGTTTTTATCTTTTGCAGAAGCTATTAATTTTTAAATAAGAATGAATTGTATTTATGTTAAAATTATATATATTTCATTGTGGTCATTAGCTTTATTTACAGAAAAACATCATTCAAGATAACACATGCCTATTTAACGAACAGTAACCATTCAAGACAAACACAGCGTTGCTGTGCAGTCTCTCCTATGTCTTTGCAGAAATCGTGGTGTCTCAACTCATCAGTCTAGAGTTTTAACTATTCCTTTTCGACAATAAGTATAAATAACAGGAAATAAAGAGTACAAATAATATTTGCACTTCTGTGTCATTTCCCAAGGCAGTCTGAGTAAATATTTTAAGTTGGATTTCATAAAATTCCTGGGACTTAGCTTTCTAAGATCAAGGAGCGAATAATTCTGTTTCTGCAGATTTCTCAGCAGAGGCTGGCAATCAAGATTGAACCAGTCTGGGAAAAGAAAAATATTATACGAGTATAGAACTAATAAAAAAGAAACCAACACTGGAATTAAAACAGATCTGTGTTTTGATATCAGATTCTGAAATGAATATGCCTAGAAAAGTAAAATACATAAATAATCTTTCCTTTGGTAGAAAAACAGTGAAGTCAAAGTTACTATCTGCAGATGAAAATTTTTGTTTGCCCCAAGATGCCTGAGATGGTCAATGTTGACCTGACTCTGCAGACCTCCCAATCCTTTGAAAGATCTGTGGAAGCCAATGGCCTTCGCCCATGGTAGTCTCCAAGTCTTGGACTTGAAGGTTTATACATAGTTAAAATAAGTTTTTCTTCAAGGTTTGAGTTTTTATTAGTGATCTTATTGTGTAAGTTAAGAACGAAAACATTTAAAAGGATTAATTGAGAACGTCAAATCTTTTCCTCTGAGAATAAATTCTTTTTGACTAGAACAGGAGACAGTTAACTTCTGAAAAGCATCAAGACTGATGATTTTGTCTATATAGCATTGACCTGGAAGCTCAACCATTCAGACTAATAAATCAGGCAATTTATATTTAATCATTAACTAACTCCCGAGCTGAACAGCTGTTCAAAATTAGAAATGGGTCACCCCGGCCAGGATGACATTACAGGCAATCTATAATGCATTAGAATAAAATTATAGTGATTTTTAACTGTCTGGAAATTTATTACACTGCGTGTTCCAACTCTTAAACCCTTGTTAGCCAATGTCACTAGTGATTTATGGTGCTTGGGTGGTATGGTAAAATTACTGAAGATTTAAATAGACAATCAGTCTATGTTTAGTAAATCTTCAAATTTCAAAGCTATTTTGGAGAATGAGGTGGGTGCTCTTCATTGTTTATGACTTACCAGTCAGTGACAACAAGTAGAGAGAATGGATAAATCAAGAAGCCCTCTTGTAAATTAATGGATTTATTGTCTTGTTGCCTTCAGTTAGTGGTTTAAAGAAGAATCCAATGACTTCTGCGGGCAAAAATGGATGTTGAAAATACTTCAGAACAAAACTGCTACATTACAAAGATTGTTGTTAGACCTTTCAACAGGAACAGTGCTTTACTCGTATTTGTTGGGCATCTCTTGTGAATGTAACTGGGATTGAGGAAGCCTTCATGCACCGAGTTCTGCACTTACTCTGTGAAGCATTTAAATTCTAACTCTTTTAAGCATGTGCAGATTTGGGGACCATAGATTTATCAATATATTAAAATATTTTTCTTGTATTGTGTGATATCCCAATGCTAGTGTTTTCCACAAGTAGTATTTCGGCTCATGGAAATGACTGTATGACTGGCCTTAGAGTCCAGAGATAAAACAAGTCATATTTTTAGTCCTCTGGTGTGTTTAGAGAAATGTGTTACACACAGGAAATAAATATGCTGCTGGCTTGCAGAGGGAGTATGTGTCTGTTGGTCCTTCTGTGCTTGTATTTTCAGCAAGTTCGTCAAAAGTTAGGTTTATTTGGTGCTCTGAGAATTAGAATCAGAGGCTAGACATCTTTAAAGTGGTATGTAATTTGTAATAATAAGGTAACTGTGACATTGTTCTACAGAAACTGCAGTAGAGGTATGAAACAATTTTTATTAGTACTAATAATTGTGCAAATTTGGCTCAACTTCAATATATGTAATTATTTTCTTCATAAATAACCACCAGATTTACATGTTCTTTTACTTCAGTGTGCAGTTTTAAAAGAATCTCCAATCTACAAGCCAGGCTTTTACACGTCTAGGGAGGAGAAAAACTTGGATAGAAGAGTTTTTAGTACACTTCTGAATGAGGTAGAAGATAGTTTAGGCTAAATACTGATGACATATGCTTTCATTTAATTGATGGGTTTAGAATTTAATCCAGAAATCAGAAATTTGGTAGCCTGGGTTAACATCATGAAGGAATTGGTGGGGTTTGTCCTCTGCTTCAGTGAGGAAAAATTTAATTCTGGGGATCTGGTGTAGATCTTTTATGTTTTCTGTAACCGCTTTTTTCCACCAAGTAACTTGGTTATTCACTCACTCTTACTCCATTGCATTTCATTAAGCACTTCCCTTCCCACTCAGGCTTGTTCAGTAAGCACTGGTTTCAGATGTGCCCTTTCTTATTGATTTTATCTCCTTGTAAATGCCTGTGACACAGCAGCATCCAGCGAGTTTGGCTGTGTGACGGCTCTGGCGTACTTGGAGGCAGCAGCTCACATGAGAGTGTGGTCACAGCTGGTGCCGTTCAGGGAGCTCCAAGACTGCCCCTGCCCCTGGAGATGATCTGGCTCTTGATCTTGCTAACTCCTAGCTGAACTGTAGTAAGAAAATAACATGGGAATCCTGGTTTTGTAATTTTTGTGGAGATAGCTCCTGCTTTATATTCTAGAAATACGTGCTCGAGAGCATGCATGAGCATTCAATTTGCAATATCAGAATCCATCTACACAGAAATTTTATATTCTATGTTGGGTTTTTAACTTTATTGAACTATAAATATATTTTACGAAGTAAATGTCTTAAATGAAAACACTTTAAAAAAAAAAAAAACTGTGACAAAAATAATAAGCTGCTTCACATCACAGGTCTTAGAATATCCTTTTGCATCTGTTCCCCACAGAGATCCTCCTTACTCTTCTGCCTAGGAAAGTTTTAATTTATATCAGGCCAGATATCTTGTGCGCTGCACTGAGTCAGTGATGTCTTGCTGCTTGGTAACCTTGCTGGGTGATTGCATTCTACTCTGATTCAAAGGTTTCTGTTCCTGTGACAGAGGTTCTAGATCCCTTTGCTGCGTTGATGGATGATGCTGTGATTGCAGCATGGAGTAACGAAAGACTGCCCGGTGATAGGATGCCAGCAGAAAAGGCCAGTCTTCTAACACACTGCAAGCGCTGGCCTGTGGTGATGGATCCCCAGCAACAGGGAATTAAATGGGTAAAGAATAAATATGGAGCTGACCTTAAAGTTTCACGTCTAGGACAGAAAAGGTATGTGCATATTGGAGAATTGGCTTCTGCATTTACTACCCTCAAGTTTTGCACTTATTTGAAGACTTGAAATATTACAACATTGCTGCTTATTTGTCCATACCATCATTTCCGCTTAAAACAGTGCCTGAAAGGGGACCTGTTTAATGCTGTTTTCAGGTGGTGAGGAGGAAATAAAGTGAAAATCGAGGTGCACTTCTTGTGAGGGGCAAATCATTTTTTTCAATAGGTAAGGTACAAAGCCTGGTAGTATGACACTGTACAGTCTGGTCAGCAGAACACAGCACGTGCACCTCACACAGGGAAAGACTCAATCCAGTGAATGATATTCAAGGCAAAAGCCAATATCGGGTCCTTTCCTGGTAAATAAATGTTCTTCATTCTCATTGCTGAATTATATGTAAGGTGACAGCTTGCATGTAACTGATCTGTTCATATCTTTTCTCATGTTTACTTTGCTTCAGGGAGACAATGAGGCAACAAAATCTTAAAAATATGTGCCCCACCAGCTTCTCTATGTCAATTCCAGTATCTTCAATGTGATCCTATGTCCTCCTATTTATTTCCTCAGAAAAGCTGCAGCAGTATTTGTTTAATATGAAAACTATCAGGAGCATAGGTAGGCAGATGTTGAACTCAAAACTGCCGAACTCTTAACCACTTTGAAGTTCTTGCTGAACAGTTTTGCACGGTTTAAACATGCTCTTTTAGAAAAACCTCTCCAACTTTATTATATAAAGGAAATCTTTCTATAACCATCATTTATCTAATATTTGAGGATTTATTTTTTTACTTTTCATGTTCAGTTTTCTGAAGACCATTGACAGAGCTTTGACTTGTGGAGAGACTGTACTGAAAAAAAAAAACATTGGTGAATCTCCCTAGTTTTGGGCAGATTACCCAATCTTTTTCTCCCTCCTCCCCCACCATATTTCAGCCATTGGTGCCTACGCAGTAAATCTAAGCAATACACAACAGCCCAAATCTCCTTGCATGCATGAAGCTCCTGGAAGATGCACTCTTGCCCTACCTGTGACGTCTTGAAATGATTCCTCTTTCTTATATTTTTCTGTAGTAGTGTTTGAAGTACTTCAGAGTAAGACCATGTAACTTGTTTTTTAGAATCTACAGTGAAGAAAATCTACTGAAAATTAGAATTGGATTGAAAAGGACAAGAATCACACCAATATAGTTTTGCATTTACTTAGCAAAGGCTTTCATGAAGCACAACAGAGCTGTACACCCAGACACAAACATGAATATATAAAGCTATTCAAATATAGGTTCTTCTGGTGAATATTTTAAGCAGCATTACATGACCTAGCATTCTGTGGCTCATTGAAGATGCAGCAGGCATCTTTTGTGGGGCACTGGTGAAACACATTATTACCAAATAAGCAGAGTTTTCCTCATTCTGGACTCATTTCTGTTATTTGTTTATTTTAGTAGTGTCAGGCACTTTGAATTTTTGTTCCCGATAAAGAAAGACTAGGAAGGTATTTGTGATAGATATGGTGCAGTCCAGCAGTTGAAGTTCATTAATAATTGGAATGTTGCAGAGTATGAAGTAATGAATACTAATTACTCCTTTCATGTCTGACAGCACCCTGTGGACCAATACATCAGCCCAGACTTTAATTTGGTACTAGTAATGGTTTCATCAATAGTACATTAATTCTGTGTTTGAAAAGATATACAGTTGAACCTGACCCACACAGTAGATACCACTGTCACAAAATGGCCACATACTGACAACAACTGGATAATTACAAATAATTAAATCTACAGAGCTTCAGACAATCCTAATTTTAAGTAAAATATATCTTATCATATCAATCGACAGAAAGCATAGCGAGGGAGATTTATCAACTTGTACTCCTTCCAAAGCAAGTTTACTACCTTGTATATTAGAGAACTTGCTGGTCTGTGAAGCAGCTTCATAAAGGTATCTCTCCCCTGCCTTGTTTACCAAGATTTTTCTTGGGTTGGACCCTTGGATGTTCTGTAACACCAGTTTCTGGTATTGTTTCTGAACAAAGCCTGCAAAAGAAATCCTCAGCTTCAGAGAACTTCAAATCTGTGTGTAAATTTGTTTTCCTCAAAATGTGGGTGATCATAGGGCAAGCTACAGGTACTTGCTATCTCTGAAAATCAGACTTCTTACTTAAGTGCCTTAGTATATATTTATGAACCTAACAAGTTTTAAAAGTTCAAGTTCAGATTCTTTTATAATTTGATTTTGGAGATGCAGAGATGCTCAGTGGGTCTTTATCCACTTTAGACTGTGACTTTAAGTTCAAAATGGTTTTAAAATGTAAAGATTTTTGTTAAAATAACTTTAAAATATTTACTTTAAGAGGGAGATAAAGCAACAGAGAATAAAATAATTTCCAAAATACATCAATTGTAGTACATCGTTTTATGTAGGCATGAAAGGTAAAATCCAAAAACATATGTAAAATTTGGGTTCCACTTATTATCAGTGTATGCAGAAATGATTCAAAATGCACATAATTAGATTTTCTGAAGCAGATAAGCCAAGGCATAAAAGTAAACAGGTGCCAGTTCTACGTGGTGTTGGGTTTTGACCCTCACCATCAATAAGAGGAGTGATGACATAGAAAGGCTTTGGAATGGATAGAATTTGAATTTGACCTGCGTGTTTCCTATCTGTCTCCCCAGCACCAACGTTTTGGAGATCACTTGATATAAGCATTAACTATAATAGATCAATGTCATTTTGACTCATAGGAGAGAAGACAGAAGAATAAATTCATTGCTCATAAGGCCCCTATTTGCATTCACAGGAGCTGTTACTCCTGCTCAAATCTTTTGCACATTCACGAAGCGATAGTCATGTCTCCTCAGCTGCAAGATTAGGTTATTACAAGATTCTTTAGGATGTCTCGGAATTTGATTTATGTGCAAACGTAGCTTGTATGAGCAAGTTTCCATTCTTATGAGGCATGAGTATTATTCATGAAACAGCAAGACAATTCACTTGGTTTCTCCACAGGGAGAAGCTTTCCTTGCCTTGAACATCTCTCCAGCTGTGCAACTTTAAGGCAGTGCTTTTCCCACTGAACTAGTTTGACCAACTTGTACAGTGTGCCGACTGAGATTGCCTAGTAACAGCTCCATTCTGCACTTGTTTTCACTTGATTTATTCAACTTCATTCTCTACATTACTTGCTGGAGTTTGCAAGTAGTTTCCAGAAGCTTTTAATTTTAAGCAGCAGGAACTGAAAGAAGGCTCCTTTGGAAAAATATGTTTATCCCTTTTTCTTCAAACTGAAAAATATTGTTTCCCTTTCCTGTCCAAGAATTTATCACTTCTCTTCATTCTTGCTGAGCTGAACTAAAACATTTAGCTATAGGAAGCTATCCTGCTTTCTGCCATTTAGAGTCATGACATGTTTTGGAGAATATCCGTCCTGAAAGGTACTCTTTTTAATTTTGAGTCGCAGGTAAGTAACTGCTAAGAATCTGCTAAGGATCCCATTTTGAACCCTTTAATCTACTTTAGTTCAAGGTCTTTGACAATTTCAATGGGAAAAAAAAGTAGTTGGAAAACAATCTCATTTTAATTTACTTTGTACCTTCTAAAATAACAGGGAGCTCAATCTCATATGAAAGATGCTTGGTCTATTCCTGGGTAGAACTGTACATTCATTCAGTCCATTCTATCTGTCTCTGCTGGTGAAACAGTAAACTATGAAGAAAAAATGTACCAAAAGTAGAACTTCAGTCATTTCTTTGGTGATGTTTTTTTTTTCTTTTTTGCTCTGTGTTTTATCACGGACTTCCACAAATAGTGCCTATATCTGCTACATCTCTTCAGAATCCAGAATTAACCACTGCACAGATGCATTTCATTGGAAAATAATGAAGCAATTCTACTGAGTTTCCCCACCTCTGTGTTTATCGTTGTTGCTTATACTTCTTGAACCGTGTGAGAGCAATAACAAAACATTTATTTTTCCCAGATCTGTAATTAACAGAAAACCTAGAATAGCTGCAGTAATAAAACCCACAGAGTCGTTATGTAGTTTTTGCCTTTCATAGATTGTAATCACAGAAATTGGTAATTTATTGCTCCTGTGAATTGAGAACCCATAAAGTACTTGAATCCAGAACTCTAAAACTTATTCTATCACCGCATAGACTTTCTGAAATATTGTGTGACTCTCTTAGCAAAGTTTTTTCCACTGACAGAACAAAGTGGAGAAGTTGTCTTTTGTCAAATCTCTGCTTCTGTCTTTTGTCTTTGTGTGTGTGTATCGAAAGCAGAAGGAAATTACTCTCTCTGTGTCAAGCTCTAGTGTTTTTCTTGTCTCCAGCCAGTTTTGAAGGTCGTGGAGAAACCACAGCATCAGAATTAAAACCTATGTTGCAGAACTGAAAGGTGAATTCAACTCCACACGAGGGAGGTTCTATTATCTGAAGGGCATGACTGTGTGGCTGAACTATTTCACTGTTATACAACCACAAGCCGGGAAAGCTCATCCCCAATATTATGATGGCAGTAGTATAAAACATACACAGCTGATGTTGAGTCTTGCAGATTGATGGGTTTCTTTGCACTGTACAAATTTTGTTAATTTTAGGAATTCACTTGCAGTATATGATAACTGACTGTCTTTTCTTCCTGATCCTTGGAGAAATGCAGAAGTGCTTGCAGCTCACCATTTCAGCCAGCCTTCGTCTCCCAGCTAGCAGAATGTCAGAGGCAGGGAAGGATGTAAAGAGTTGAAATACATGTCCTTGGCTCTGTCAGTGCCCTAGGATATCCTAGAAAGAAAGCAATGCTAAAATTTGTACAGAAAAGACTTGTTTTATTCATGTTCTCATATGACTTCTGTGGATTGCATTTCATGTGTTTAACATCTGTGTTTTGTAGCACTTTAAAGATTTATTTGACTTAACAAATGTAAATTTGAATTTTGTGAAAAGTGTTTGTGTCTACCTATGTTCTATTGTATAAATGTTTTACGTACTTTTTTTAAACCAGAATTTTGCTACTAGTGTTGTCATCTCCCTTCTTGGCAGAGGACATTCAAAGCCATTGCTACAGAGAAAATACTGCTCTCGTGCTGGTGTGGGGGAGGCGATGGCTGAAGATCAGCACAGTATGCACTGTGCAAGCAGGGGGCACAAAGTTGTCTGGCACCAGACCAGATGCACAACACACACTGTCATCTCGTAAGTCATCTTCCATTCTTTTCAGTGCTGTGCCATAGAAGTAGGAAGGTGAATTTTATGTTGCCTCACTGCTGGGCTCCAAAATAGTAGCAATGTTGCTGTATAGGGCAGGCTGGCACCTCTTGTTGAAGGCAAGGGGTCAGGAAACGACATCTCATGATTTTATTCAATGAATAAAAGGTGAGCCCAGTATAACTCGTTCTTTCCCTTAAAAAATAATTGATCTGGAAGGTTACCCTAAAAAAAATATTTTTGTCATTTCAGCCGTCAGCCCTTCCCTGTCCTCTGGTCACTGTCACTGTGTTAAAAATACGTGCATCTGCATAGTTTCTTAGGATTTAGTGTTAAGCTATTTCAAAAGATGAAAAACTTAACTATATTTAAGTCAGTGATTGTGAAAACTAACAGCTATCTCATTAAGAGTTGTTTGAAAACTCTCCTAAGTTTGCAGCAAGTAATAAAGATAGAAATTTACCCCTAAGCCACAAACTCTTCAGTACAGCAGTAAGTAATCTACTGGTATCTACTACATATACAAATGAAACTGACAATTAAGAAAGACTCTATGTATTCTTCATATAATTTCGGTGTGTTCAGTCATTCTCATTTTGTTTCTCAAGTTGCAGGCATCTAAAGTTTGGTTTGTATCGCCTTCCTATGCTGCCAAGATCATGCAGTACTCATCTTTTGCAATCTAGGGTATTTAGGGGTTTTTAATTCAGTTTCAACAAAGAGCTGCCTGTCTGCATCTGCTGTTCAGTAACTGTTAGCAACCCATCTATTGGAAAGATTTAAAGGGTTAGATTCTGCAAAGTGTAGAAAATGCTTCTACTGCTTTGCTCAAATTTGTGCTCCCAGAGGGCTGGGCTTGACCAAAAAGCTCTGCTAGAAATTAAATGTGGAGTGATCTTGTTTCCACACTTCTTTCTGTGATTTGATTTGCTTTTTGCATTGCATTTAATTTACAGTGCAGGATTAAAGCCCTCTGCAGCGCTTTGTGCTTCAGTGATCTTGAGCCAATAAACGTAAATAAAATTTCATGCCAGTCCGTAAGAGGATATGATAGTACTGTTAGAACCTGGGGCATTTGGTTAATAAATTATAATTTATTCCTGCAAAGATGCGGTTCTATGGATACTGCAGTCATACTGATATGTAGTAACTTAAGAAGAAAAACACTTTGATAGCTGGTTATAGAAAGGACTTCGAGCAGAATGATCTGTGAGCTAAAAAATGAAAAAAATATGTAGAGGTGTGAAATGAATAATAAGGACACTTCCTATTTCTCTAGTGTGTTTTTTCAGTTCTCCCATGTAATTTACTAACTTCATCTGCAAAGATTTACTGCACATCTTTGAGGTACTGTACTCGATACAAGGGCAAACCAGACCAGAGGGTTTAATTACTCCTTAAAGAGTGAGAGCAATATGCTTGGGAACACGTTCTGAAAACAGCTGGCCATTTTCCTCTGCATCTGCACATAGCTCCACACTGGGCTGTGTGCTTACAACATCTGTATCACCTCTTGTTTTTTGATGTGAGGGTCAGATTCTGGTGGAGAGGTTCCCATAAGACTGGTCAAGGTAGCTGCTCTCACTGTCAGAAGGTCAGTCCACCAGAGCAGACTATGACCATGCTTCTCCCCCACTGCTTGCTGCCAAAGTGGAGTTCTCCAGCCTTGTGCTACTGTTGGTTTTCTCAACTGCCATACAGCTTATTGCTCGCTATTTTTGTTTAGTTCCCAGTCTTTTTGTGTAGTATGGGGAGGAAGAAGGCTAGAAGAGAGATAAAGTTCTGGTCCATGGTGACCTTGACACTTTGGGTGTCCCAGAACCTTAGTTCTGGTGTACTGGGACAGAAGATAAACTGTCTCTTTCAGAAATTAAATTAAACCAACTGATGTAATTAAACTGAAAATATAGCTCACAAATCCTATAAAACAGTATTTCTTGCTGTGGTTGTTTAAATACAGTATTTTCCTACCCTCTGGTAGTCAGTCCTGGCCAAACAGCAGGACTTTTTCAAGACTGAGCTTGGACAGTTGGAGAATGACATGCTGCTCAGCCACCCAGGACAGTTTTTTAGATGACAGTGAAAAACTCAAATCAACAAAGTCAACTGCAGCAGAAATACAGCACCAGGTAACAAGAATTGAACCATTTTAACAGCTTAAAGTCCCCTGTAAAATGTGTATTAATAATTATTTTTAGTCAAATGCTTCCATGAGCCAATGGTCAAATTCCTGTCTCTCCAGCAAGGCCTGTCCACCCCATATTCACAGTTTGGTATCTATGGTATGTAGCTGTCACATAAAAGTATTCTCACAAGCCAAAAAGAAATAACTGATGTTTGTTAGCTTATCTTAAAATTTGGCTGAATTTTTCTTTCAGTACATAGATGTATTATATATCATATGTACAACATAGAATATTTATTATATATAAAATTATATATATAAATGCAGTTATATTTTCTGCAAAAGCTTTTTCTGGCAGGTTGTGTTTGGTTTGCAGGGTGTTTTTTTTAACAGGTAAAGTTCAGTTCTGTATTTTGAAAAAAATTGTCACACTCTTTAATGACAAATATTAAAGAATATCATTCCATTTACAATGGATTTCAAATAAATATTTTAATATATCATTTTAAAAAGATGCAAATTCTTAAAACAGAGTTTAAAAAAATGCAGCCTTAGGAATTCTTGTCACTTTGAGCTCTCTGCTCAGTCACAGTTTGAGCAGTGAATACTTTAAGGCAGCAGTGGCTCTAAAGCAAGTCTGTTGACTTTTTTCAATTTTGTAAGCTGTAAAGATTCTTCTAAGAAGTAAAGGGACAGAACTGCTTGAATTGGACTTCCCTCTTCGATTCAGAGTTGAACACTGAAAGGTCCTGTTGACTTCTTTGCTCAGTCACAGAGTGCCATTAAGGGAGTTTGGGAAAATTGCTTTTCAGTTCTAAATCTTTATTGATGTTATTTCCATAGATACGGCACAACTGGACAAATACTGATGAAGTCATGCGTTCCACTGTAATTTTTAGTAAAACTAGTGGTGCTTTCAAAGGGTTGTCATCTTTGCTTTTTGAGTGCATTTTTCTTTCAGCAGTGTGTACTGTTCTTTTTGAGAAAATTCTGGTTTTTCCTAGTTCATCCGGTCCCCTTAGAATATGATTTTGATCTTCATACCACTCCTTACTATAGTAAATGTCCCATACAAAGTTTCCAGTTTTTCATATCTTGATGTTTAACAGTAATACTGTTAATTTGCTATTTTCTGTCATAGGGCCCCTATCGCACAGAGAAATGGGAAAGATCATTCTCTGTCTTGATTCACCACCTGCCTCCCCTTCTTGCCTTCAGTTCACTTCCCTGGCAATTTATTTGATGAAACAACTGTCAGACCATCGCTGTCAGCCACTCAAGTCTGACAATGATGCAGGGAATGTTTCTGGTGTTTAGTGCATAGTTTTGCATATGTGTAGAAATCCACAAGGACGGTCTTAGCAAAATCCAATGAAGAGAGCAGTCCAGCCACTCCTCTGCTTTTCATTCTGTCTCCAGGATTAGACCCACTTGAAGATATTGAGACACTAGGTAAGCCTCTTATTTGCTTCTGGTGTGAGGAGCAATCAATTGTCCTCCTGTTAAAGAAAAAAAGATTGATCTCAAAAGTGGCGTGGAGCATGCAGGGCTAGAGATGTAGATAAATCTATACACAGTTCTACGCTTGTGTGCACGTGCCCATACAGACATACTCGTATGGGTGTATTTTTACTAAACAGAACAAAGCCTTGTGGAATCATCTATCACTACGACGGAGCACGCGTCAGTATGGGAAAGTTAGGCACGGTTTATTTTCCATAGAAGATTCAAGTTCTAAAGTTTCTTCCACCCCCACCATATTCATGGTAAATGGGGTGGATGAAAAGTGTAAGGCCATAAGCACTACAGTATGAAGAAATTTTTAGACCAAGCATTCCTCTGCTTGGCATAATGTAGGTTTCCTTTGTACTGTTTTGTACCTTTTGACTAGATGAGGGCCAGAGGGCAATTTTCTCCATGCTCATGTAATCTTGTGCCCCCTGTGACTAAATAATGGTCATTATACAAACTATATTCAATTGTATAGGGCTCTGTGGCTTTATACTTAGGATTACTATTCCCCACAGACAATAGTGAGAATACCAGGTTAATACAGCTGTGACCTCACTGTGCTCAATTTAAACTCAGGCCTCGCAAGGTGAGATGCTTGTGCATTTACCCACTGAACCAATCAGTTAAAAACTGATGTGATATCTACCACATGTTGCTCCCTTTTTCATTAGGGAATTGCTCTGTACCCCCTGTAAGAGTTGCTAAAGCTCAGTAACAATGCCGTGCATCTATCAAAATGTCAAAAGGTTCATTATCTTAAAACCAAGGGAACAGATTTCTGCAGGCTTTTTCTAATACCAGCAATAAGGCCGCTGTTGAGAGCTCGCAATTTTGCTGTTGAAATTGTAAGGGTTTAGTGAAGTGCTTCAGACGCGGTAATACGCATTGCACAAGTGATAGTGAAATTAATGGGGGCTTTAGCATTCTTTTTCCTTTCTGCTCTGCTAATTTTCCTATCTCCTCCCCCTCTGTCAATCACCCTTCCCCAATTATTTCCTTCACAGGCAAAAAGCTTGTGGACACTGGAAGATTTTGTAGCATCCCTCTAGGACAAGGACAGGAGGTGGTTGCAAAGGAAACACTCAAGAAGGCTGCCAGCCATGGTCATTGGGTTCTTCTCCAAATGAGTGTCAAACAACCCCAAATGTGTAGATGTAACACTTCAGGGCATGCTCTAGTGGTCGAGGTTGTAGGGGTTTTTTATGTGTGTGTGTGGTTGGACGCGGTGATCTCAGAGGTCCTTTCCAACCCAGGTGATTCAGTGATTCTGTGACATTCACAGAACACAAACAAAACATGAGGTGGATTGCAGCAAAAAATTTAAATGGCTAATAATCTTGTTCCTTTTTTCTTTTGCCTTTTGACTGTAACAGGATAAACATCATACCAATAGAGTGCATGCCATGTTATGCTGAACACTGTCCTCACCCTCCCAGGAAGAGTAGGAGAGATAAACCAGAAGTCCTATGGTGTATAAACCAGAAGTCCTATGGTGTGTAGATAGGACTGTCCCCAAGTATATGCTTTCCCTGTGTGATTAAGAGCTCCTGTTCCATTCAATGGGCCATAATAGAGACTTGCATGAAACAGGGGTGACTTCCCCTTGGGAAGCTGTATAATTGGACCCAGAGTGGTGCTCTTCTGAGACTGCAGACACGGCTTTGTCCAGCATTGTATGGACTGAGAACCTACTTAGCAGAGGACAAAAAGATGTGCTCATGCTCAGTGTCCTGGTGGGCTGCGATTCCTGCACGGTAATGGAATGGACAGGAGCACTGCCATCATGCATGCTCCTAAAAATAACATGCTCCCCTCCCACCGATTCACGCTAAATAACCAATGGATATTTAGTTAACAAGTCTGAAGTCAAACAAGAAATGCATGTTCTAGATGGGGTTAATTCCTCCTATTCTGATTTTAACCTTAGCAATCTTTGGTAGTCCACTTGGTTGCCTGCAATTAAGAGTTGGGCTACACTCAGTGTTGTCTACTGGCTGAAATGAAATTATGATGAGATTTGTGAGGGACCCTGGTGTCTTGGGTGCTGTGCAAATAGACACAAACTGAGCACTTTAACCAGATTTCGCACAAGTAAGCCAATCATGCTAGTCTGAAAATAACCCTGCTGTTCTGCTTGTGAGTATGGAAATATTGTCATGAAGGAAGGAACAGAGTTGTGTTTCAGGGGAATTTCACAGTTCTCAGCTGCGCTGGGGCCAAGGCAAAAAAAAAAAAAAAAAAAAAAAAAAAAAAAGAGATGGCAGAAGCCCTAAATCAGCAATGTTATGTCTGAAGCCACAGGGATAAATGGGGAACATCTGAGAACCCCTGGGTTTACAGACCTGCTCCATTTTCCAGCCCAGTATGCCTGGCTTCTGAGGGAGGAGGGAGGTGATGATTGTGCTGTGAAGATTTTTGACAGTGAAGGACTGGGGGAAGTTGGAGATTACACAAAGATGTTGGTCCAAATCCCAAATGGTGCTAAGCTAGCTAGAGCTAGTTGGATACGGGTGTACTCAGCGCTTTTCAAACTCCAGTGTTCTGGGGTTTGGCCCAAACCCCCTATATCTTTATGTTTGAAAAAAAAAAAATTCCTGGAGCAAAAAGGTGAAGCATTTTACTATGCGTTTTGTTGGAGGCTCAGAGGTGTAAAATTAGACATTAAAAACATCCCTGATATTCTGACTGACCCAGGAAATACTTTTAAAATTGCTTTGGCTTCATATCTAGCAAAAACAGTCGGCACAGCAGCTGGCAAACTGGCAGAAGAGTGACTGACTTGAAATTTTCTGCTAGCAAGTTTGACTCTTCTGTCACTCTAATTTCTCAGACTCAGACATCTAATATATTGAATGTTTATTTTGTTATTATATTAAGGCTTGAATCACTTCTACTTTGCAGCGGATGGACGTAGCCTATATGAAAATGGAGGCGCCACTGAGCTGCTCTCATGTAATGTGATATGAAAGTCCCTTTCTCTTTCCATTCCCCTGTTCCTTTTTCCAAATGTAAAGGGACAATTTGGGAACATCCCCTCAGCAGGCCTCAGGATGAAGTGATGCAGCAGCCAGGGAGTGACTGACAAGGCGTATTCCTTGGCTGGTGTATGGCGTTGTGATTCCTCTTGCACTGCACAGGGATGGAAGCCAGGGCAACCAGCAGGTTCTGGCACAGCAGGGAAGAGCCAGAGGGAAGCCGCATGGCCCAGCTGTACTTTGAGTGAAAATGCTAATACTGTAACAAAAAAATAGTGGAGTCTAGGTTAATGAAGGGGTGAAAACAGCTGTAACTTAGCCATGTTTTAAACCTTTCTCTTGATATTGCTGGTATTTCACCAGTAGGTACTTTGGAAGCAGATTTTTCCACTGTAACTCACTTCTGTGATCTATTGACGATTTTCCACTGTCTTTATATATTACAAGCCTTAGAGACTCTTAGGCTCTGAAATTATATGAAATGGATTTTATAAGTAGCAAGAAAGCTGTAAACATCTTTCTTTGTTTAGCACTTCCTCAGTCTTGCTCCAGGTATGCATTGGGTGTGTTTTGTCCTAGGTCCCAGTTTCACAGGGAACTTTGCGGGTTTTTCCCAGCTTCTGGCTCCCCTCTGGCCTCTCCCAGTTTCTGCTGAGTTATGCTTATCTCTCCACGTGATAACATTCAGATCTCTTAACCCTGAGTTTATAATATTTCCGACAGCTTCAGAATCACAGCCTGAAACTTTAGAGGCTAATGGTGAAACCTCTATCATTTCAACATATATCAAGAAATGGCAGTAGCTGAGAGTCTTCAAGCTTATTCTTTGTGTTATCAATTTATTTAATAATAAAATTATTATTTCAATTACATAACTTAACTATTTTCCATTATAAAACTGCAATAAAAATGCTTTGAGGATGACCAATTTATTTGTTTTTCCACAATAACCATTTTTGGCTGTTTTTCAGGCTAGTAACCTTGGAAAAACTCCTTGACCAATACAGTGAGGTAAGGCATCCTGATTCCTGTGTCTTTATTAATGCTAAACCAGCTCCAACTGTGGAAGAGCACATCATTCCTCAATGAATACTGGAGAACTCTATTAAAATTACCAGTCGACATCCTAAATTTGTGTTGTATTTTGTATGGTTAAACTCAGGATCCTGACATAAGGAGGGGCTTTTGTCAGACGTAAAATCCTTCACCTTTGCTCAGACTTTGCTGCTTGTTGTTGAGTTCAGGATGACCTTTCCTTTGGACAGCCAAGAGTTTATCCCTCTGAAGTTCCTTCCACACATTCTTGTTTCTACTTAAGCTAAAAGGTAGAATAGAGAAAACTGGAAGAGAACTGAGAATGGATGTCTGCAGGTTTTGTAGGAAAATGGCAAATAGTTTGTCTAAGGAATTCAAAAACAGCCTGAAGCCCTGTGCAGAATTTTGCTGAAATTCTTTACTAACACTCTAAACAAAAGAGGCAAAAGAAAAATCACCGAACTTCACTTTCAAACATGACTCTTTAGGAAACAGGCTAAGATTTGAAGAAATAGTAAGCTTTTTAATAAATGTTAAACCAGCAAATTTTCTACTTAGGATGAAGCCCATGGGTGATTTATGCTGAGAAACTGTAGCAGTTATTTGAGTAACATTTATAGAGCTCTAGTGAAAGTCTCTATTGGTTTCAGTAGAGCCACAGTTCTCTTTCCTGAGGGACATTTGGAGATAAAAAGGTAACCATGTACACTTTTCTTTCTGGGAATTACTGCAAAAACTACATGCCTCATAGTCACAGATCACTAAGAAACTCTTTTTTCACTCTCCTTCAGACTCCAGGCTTGTGAGTGCTCCCTTTCGGCAGCTGAGGCAGGCACAGCTATGGGTAACATTGCTGGTTGTTAACACTGGATAAATGCTTTCCTTTTTTTATTCCACAGGATACTCTTGAACTGTGTACCAGAGAAGCTGAATTTAAAGTCAGCCTTTTGCTCTCTGTGCTATTTTCACACCCACATTGCTGGGAGACTGAAGTTTGGCCCCGGGGCTGGGATGGAAGGTTCAGCCCTAGAGATCTCACAGTCTGCATCCCAGTCCTCTGTCACTGTTGTAGAAGACCCCTACGGAGACAGGACATAGTGGTCAGGTAACCACACACCAAGGTCATTTGAACTCAATCCGCTCTTTATACTGAATAAGGGGGACACTGTTCCTTCTCTGAAGCTGTTATTTAGGTCGCTGGCGTTATATGGTGCTGCTGCTGAGTATGAAAATAAACCAGATCAAAAGGGAGAGGGGGTGTTTGTGGGGTTTTTTCCTGGCAATGGATGCTTGAACTTTGTAATATAGGTCAAACCAATTCCACATCAGTAGCTAAGGGGGGAAAAAAATGCCCTTCATTATGTTAACAAAAACAGTGGTTTACATGTGCATATATGCCAAATTCATTAGGCAGGTAATGAAGCATTTGCACAAATGTAATTACATACAGCAATTCTGACAGTTCATAACACTGCATTAATAATCACTACAATTAGTTCTGATGATGGAAGCAATTTACAGCACGTCACATGTATAAATAATGGTGCATTTCCTGCATGTGTCATTATTATGTATTAAGGATGCCACCTTGTTGTGACTTTCTCAGTAATGTTCCCCTTGAGTCAAAGTTAAGGGTAGATGAGTGATTTTATTTCTGAGCTACAGCATATTTTACACTTGCATAGTTTAATTACTTAGAGGAGGTCATTTTTTTTAAGTTCTGTATCTTAAATGCCTAAATAAAAGCAATAATTATTTATTACTGAATGATATAAGATAGTACTGATTAGGTGCTTCCATTTTACTAATTTAAAGAAACTTAAGAGACATAAAGAAAAAAAAAAAGAGTGGGAAATATCACCCCTTGATGATATGGTTTCCTCCATATTTCCCAACTTCTATTTACTCTTAGAAACTCATTTTCCTTTTTTTCTTTTTACCCCTACTGACCTTTATTTAGCTAATAGGACATGAAACTGTTTTTCCTTACTGTGGTACTTGGTGTCATAGTGAAATAATTGCTTAATTTTATAGTGATGATTTAATAATGCTTCCCATTTAGAAAACAAGTCTATAAAATCAGCTTATTCCAACCCTTAGTTTTCTTTGCTAATAAATCTTGCTGCTTTAAGCTCTGTTCTTTTCAAACCACAATTCATAAGCTGGATAATTAATTTTTCTAATTAATGAGAGGGAGGATTCTGATGGCAGGGAGGACTAGAAAGGTCTGTAAGAGCAAGAATTATTTATTCTCTCCTTTTGGTAATATTGCTTATTGGCCCTTCCCATTGTACTGGTTAGTAATTCATTACCCTGTGGCTTTATAAGGATTTTTAAAACATAGATATTAGAGAAAAGAGATAGTAGGTTTTTAAAACATGTCTTTGTATGTATATATACATGTATATGACTGTGTGTGTGTGTGTGTGTGTATCTATATATCAACATATAAATATATAAAATCTCCCAATTGAGTACCCTTCAGGAAAACTTTAAGATAATTAGGGAACTGACCAAAAAGCATAAACTGGGCAACCTGAGCTTGTTCATCAGCTAGTGGAAATTGCCCTAACTCCATCATCACTTGCACCAGTTTATGGTGCTTTGCTGGGAATATTTAATCTTCTTGAGTCTGTTTGACTTAACCCGTTTTCCTGTTGTTAAGACAAACCCTACCACAGTGACCTCTGAGAGTCAGTTCCCCACAGATGAAGTCCAGGATGCCTGATCCTGCCTCATTGTCCTACTTCTGCTCTGCTTTCTGGTCCCTATCCATGTTGATGGAGTTGTTGTTTGATGTTGTGAGGGGGACGTGGACTCTGTCCTCGCCGTATCCATCCACTTAGCCATGGATCAGTGGTTTTCTGGATACAAAAGACCAGCTTTCTATACAGTAGAATGGAATTATGCAAACCTGACAGGCCAAAATATTTCTATGTAAACCCCTCAGTTTTCTCACTCTAGCAAAAATGTCCCTTTTATATCACAAGCTTTGGTTATCCCAGTGTAATCAATGCCCCAGAAGTGTGCATCTGAATGAGCTTGTACTGAGTTAGGATATTGTTATACTCTTCTAAAAGACAAAGGAAAAAGCCATTTCTTGAGATAAATATATATGAAATTAGAAAGATATTAAATGTGTTTCTGTTGCCAACAGAGAGAGAAAAGCAAGTTTATTCTAACTGCAAGGATGCTTCATTCTAAACCCAGGTTGTTGGCACTTTTCACAAGGATTCTCTGTTCAGGCTTCTCATCACCAGCATGCAGTGCTGCATATTATATTCCATTATATGTAGTGGCCTTTATTTTTTCTTTCTTTCTTTTTTTTTTTTTCTTTTCTTCTTATTTCATTCTCTTCAAACCAGATTAAAAGAAAGATGGAATAGAGCTTCACGGATTCAAATTGAAATAAACTTGTAGTGAGCAGGCTGGAATAGCTGCAGCTATTTAACTTGTTCTCTTCTGTCACATCATGCAATATTTAAAGCCTATAATTAAGTTTTTATTTGAACTGTTGGGAGTCAAATACTGCCCCCAAGAGTGTAAAAGGTCCTGTCTGGAAAGGCCTCAGCACAAAAACCCAAAGGGTAGCAAAAAGAAGCTCCAGACTCTTGTGAAGCCGAAAAAAGGAGAAAGACAGTGGGTCCCTGAATAAAATGTGTTACCACTGTTAATCACATGCTATAACAGTGGCATTATGACTAGAGTTCTACAATAAACATAATGCTTACATGATGTGGTAGTAATGGGATTAATATTAATTCAATTTTTACCCAAGTTCTTGAATACATCCCAAATTCAAATAATGTAGAATTTCAGTTACTTAGGATTTCCTAGTGAGGAGACATAAAAGACTGCAATCAGATACAAGTTTTTTATTTCTCCTCTAAGAAAGGCACAGTAGGTTACCTTCCTGTCACTCATGAGGATTATGTTTTTAAAAATCCGTATGGGAAAATACATGCGTGTGCTTGTTAATGAGTTATGTTCTCTTATATCATGCAGTGTTTGGAAAATGTACTTTTCTCTTAAAAGCCTTTTATAAGGGATAAGGTAGAAAACATGACATAAGGCTCAGATGATACACTTTACACCAGTACTGAATTTTAGTCACAAACTTAATATTTTTACTCAGATATTTATAGATGCCTCTCACTGGATCAAAATAAAAGCAATCTGTGTTTCGATGTAGTTATTTGCTAAACAAACAAAACCCAGCAGTGCGAACACAGAACCGTGAAGCTTTCTGAAAGGAAGTACTTGAATTTCTTTTGATTCTCTTAACAGTGTTTATTATGAGCAGCTGTAGTTTGTCCTTTAGAAAGCTGACTTATTTTATTCAGTGATGCATTCTGTGCCCCCGGGTAGGTTCCATGGGAAGACCTGTGTCACCTCTTCAGTGAGGTCACGTTTGGTGGCCACATCACAAATGCCTGGAACTGCAGATTCTGCTCTGTGTACTGGCAAGAATTCATCAGCCCGCCTGTGGTAAGAACTTTCATGTATACATAAAGCTCTTGGACGTGTATATAGTATGTTCAGCCTGAGAGAAATTCATCTTTCAGAACCAGAGCCTTGCAGGGAAGACCACAAACTTTCTCGTCTATGCGGCCTCACCTGTAGCAAGGTCTTGCCTGGCTGTGGTGGAACACATTCTCCAGCTTGTAAAGAGCATGGTGATTAACTGCAAGCAGATTTTGCCTGCAGAGGGTTGTGACTTGGCACATTGCTTGTTTAAATACTTTTGCAAGCTTAAGCTCCCTTACTTGGCAACTTGAGTTCAGTGTTTTGTAACACTGCTTGCAGAGCCAGCTTAATGACGGTAGGGGATAGTCAATTTAGGTTTTAAGGTTTTTTGCCATTTAGAAGGTCTGGGTGGGCTTTTATCGATCTGCACTTTAACTGACATAACTGATAGAATCACCAGTTACAGCACTCCAGAATGGCACCTATCCTCAAAACTTGTATTTAGTGTTGGTATCTTTTCTTCTGCAGACAAATGTTATACATTTCCTTGAGTTTTCCTATCTCCAAAATAGGGAAAACAGTTTGTAAGATTGTACCTCATTTTCTACCATCCTCTCACACATCCGTTTCCATAGCTTTGTCAGATTATCACCAGCTGATACATACTGAATTATTCAGATTTCACTATTTAAGTTTGGTCCCGGACAGCAGTGTATATGGAGTACCCACTAGCCCAAGATCCAAGTGGTTCTAATCAGAAATGAGTGTTAGAATTTTTGAGGATACAAAAAGAAAACACTGCTTTAACTTTCATTCTCAAATGCCTTGCATGGAAACTAATCTCTTTTCATAGACATACATTTACATAAAATATGTATGTATATACGTGTGTGTGTGTGTGTGTATATATATACATACATACATACATATATATATATATAAAAATATAAAAGCCCCAACTGGCTGCTTCTCCTAAGCTGCTGAACTAGTTGCTTTAGAAAACCATTTTCTAAAAACAGCTGAGAGATTTTTCAAGTGCCCTTTCCAGACTTGTTATTTTTCATTGTCTAAAGCTAAAAAGCTTATTTGGGAGGGAAAAAAAAATAAAATTAGCATGTTAGGTGTGAGCAGACCACTTGCAGAGCCTGGCTGACTGGGGGAAAGTGCACTTTTCCCCCTTGTAGATGCGGCCTTTGGGTGGTGAGCGAGATGAGCTTGCTGGTGTCTCCTCGGTCCCTAACAGTGGGTTTTTGTATGTCAAAGAGCCATACTCAGATGAAGGCAATTGGAAGTAACTGCTCAGAAGAAGATGCCCAAGAGTAAGTTGCCATGGAGATGGAAAGGCTAAACACCACTGTACTCCTGACCTCGGCGGAGGCTGATTTCTCCAACTGACAGCTGAGGTCGTGGGGGCATGGTGGGAAGCTCATCCTGCCGGCTCCAGCTCTGCGTCGAGCCTACGGATAAGTAAAGAATTACTGCTTCCAGTTTAGGCAGTCCATTAACCTTCACAAGCCTGAACTTTCATTCAAATAATTGTGAAATAAGTATAGGTGGTGAAACCTGAGCAGAATCACTGCTATTTTTATGGCCTTTGGAAAGTTTAGGGACCCAACCCCGAGCGTGGATCCACTGGTATTTTAAATAGTGAGATGTCTTTCTAAGCCTTTTTTGCAGTAATTAGAAAATGTTAGGGCCCCAAATTACCCGCAAAACTAGAAAATCATCCATGGACTGGCAACCAAATGAATGCAAACAGGATGGCGACACCTCTCATCGGCGCTGGAGCTTTGTGTTTGCTGGGGAGATTGCCTTCTCTGTTACCTATTCACATGACTGATGAGTTCTTTTAGCCATAAATTCATTTAGCGAGGTGCGTTGGAATAAAACACTATAGGTCAGCTTTGCTATAGCTCATCTGGGATCTGTCGTAAGGACTGAATGGGGGTGAATGCCTGCTATGAACCTCTGTGTGCTTGACTCCCAGGAATACAGTAAAACCCGATTTAAGTGCCAGCAGAGAGACTGGTAAGTACAGATTGTCTGGCAGAATTGATCTTCCACTGGAGGTGAACAACAGGGCTTTTTTTTTTTTCTTCAAAGCCTCAGCACTACTTCATAGCATATTGTGGGTGAGGTTAGTGGTGCAGGTTCGGGTGCGGGTAAATGGCTGGTTGCAGAATCAAAATGACTTCAGAAATAAGTGCTTGCTGGTGTTACTCTGAGCAGCAGCTTGTTGTTGACTGTTCTAAATGCCAAAAGCTGTGAAATTTTATTGTGATTTTGTGGAGTGGAGTTGGGAAGAAATAGCTCCTGTGAAAAGTACCACTTAGAGACAGAAATATTTTTCAGGAAAAACAACTTGCAAGTCTAGTTTAAATTCCAGACAGTTCTATGACAGTAAGTTCAGAGAAACTCATTCAATCCAGTGAAGCACAGGAGCTGGGGGAGCCTGGAATATAAATGTGATCCCTGCAGCTTTTATTCTTTCCTGTCATCAGTTGGGCAGTCCCCCCAAGAGTACATCTCAGCAAAGCCCTCTGTCTACCCACTTAATTCTTGGAGCCTTCGAGAGAGTTGGAGAGGGACACTTTACCAGGGAATGGAGAGATAGGACAAGGGGTAATGTTTTTAAACTGAAAAAGGGGAGGTTTAGGTCAGATATTAGGAAAAAATTCTTTCCTGTGAGGGCAGTGAGGCATTGAACAGGTTGCCCAGAGAAGCTGTGGCTGCCCCATCCCTGGAGGGGTTCAAGGCCAGGCTGGATGGGGCTTTGAGCAACCTGATCTGCTGGGAGGTGTCCCTGCCCAGGGCAGGGGGGTTGGAACTTGATGATCTTTAAGGTCCCTTCCAACTCTAACCAGCCTATGATTCTATGATTTTTCACCTCTTCCCAAGTCCCAAGTCTTACCTTTAATATGCTGACGGGGTAGGGACCGCCTGTTCTAAGGGAACAGTGCAGTTAATAGTATTTGGTTCAATTTTCAATAGTATTTCCAATAGTAGTTCAATTTGGTTTCAATTGGTTCAATAGTATTTGGTTCAACCTTCATTTTTTTCTGCTGTGAAAATTATTGCCACAGTCTGTCTCATCGAGGCTAAAGCAGCAGTACAAAACCCCGTGCAAGACTCCTGCGTTTAAAGAGATGGGAGTAGCATGTTTTTCCTTTCTGTCCCAGCTCTCGGCTGTTAACAGCCAGGCAGAAGGGAAAGAAAGAGATGTCAACACAGGAATAAATGTCCTAACAGGCAGCCTTTTATGTGGAAAGCAGATTGGGATCACTGTTTCTGACAAGCTGAGAGTTGCACAAATACTGACATTTGTTGTCTCATTTCCCCACTTGTCTCTTTGACCTCTTGCTCCCAGTAACCTCTTCAATATTATTATGAGCACAGTGTAAAACTACTTTGGTAGCCCTCTTCCACTGTATCAGAACATAGAGGTGTCATATTCACAGACTCCAGACAAATTTCTGAAACACAGAAGAATGTTTCAGTAACTGGTGACAGCATTACCAGTACCAGTACTGATTCATTTACTGAAGTTTGAAGGGAAATTGGCTCTGGCACCAGGTTTCTTGGCTCCACCAATTCTGGATTATGCTGGATACCATAAATACATAGACTAAATGCTTCCATTTGGAAGCCCTGCGCTATATGGACTGCACCCTAATGCTGGGATTGGATACTTGACAACAACATCAGATCATCTCTTCAAAACTATTTTGGAAATGCAACCCATTAATTCATTTGCAGGAGAGGGATCAGGCAGAGGAAAAGATAAAATTCATCATCTGGTGTAGTGTTGGTGCTGTTAACGACATGTGGAGCCCACATCTCAGTGTGTTATTTCAGGAATATACTTCATTTCTAGGAAAAATTAAAATGGTGCTTCAAAATAGCAAAGAGTATTAATAGTAGTGATGTTCATGTGCCAGCCTGTGCAATGTGCTGCACTAGGGAGACATTTGGACCAGAGGAACATCTAACAGACTGTTATGTTGTGCTAAGCAGACTGTTTCTTTTTCACTTGGAATTTAAGATGGAGTGAGGATGAATCTATCTACCTTTTGCATTTTGTTTTTCTTTTTTTTTTTTTTTTTTTCTGCTTTTATAAGCAAGTACGGCAACACCAACTGCCTAAATAAAGTAATGGTTGGCTGAGTGGTGAGCCAAGTCTTCACCTCTGTGCTTTGCTCCTAATTCCTTTGGGTAACTTGGGTAAATTCCATTGGGTAAATTTTCTTTGGGTAGTTTCCTTACTCCTTCCAGCTTGTGCTGAGTGTAGGAAGTCCCTCCCAGCCCACAGTCCTGGCTTCTTTCTGCCACGTTCACAGCACATCCTAGCAGTGATGTGTAGGGTCTCCACACCAGGAAGAACAGCCCAAGCAGAGTCCTCTCCCACTGCCCTTGATCTGAGTCAGAGCCACATGGGCTGTTTCAAGAGATTTCCCTTGCAAGCAGCAGCCAAGAAGGTTTCCAGGGATTTTTAGTTTTCTGGTAGTCTGAAGAGGTGACAAGGAGATTGTCTGACCATCTCTTAGCCTCAGCACCTTCTTGTGTACCAAATCTGGAGTTTAGCAGAACAGTAATATTAATACCTATAAGCTGTCAGATGCTGGGTTGAAGGGACCAACCCTAATAAGAAGATAAGCTTTGTCACTTAATAAGGACTTAAATAGGGGAATGTGGTTCTCAGTCAAGCTATCTCAGGCACCCAGATATCTTCATGCAGCCAAACTGATTTCAGAAAAACTGAAAAAAAA
>VXBW01000044.1:584060-608257 GCA_013400375.1 Thinocorus orbignyianus | reverse complement strand
TTTTAATTCTTCATTTTCCTGTTATCACCATCAGATCGGGGGGGCTTTGTGGGAGGGAATATGACAGCTCTGCAGGCAAGTAGCCAAACGACGTTTCATTTCCTGGGGGCAACTTGTGCTTTTCATGTTTGGTTCCCCTCCACTGTAGTGCATGTGGACAATTATATACGGCATTCATCATTCATCCTGCCAAAGCTGGGGCTGAAACGGGGACTGAGCTGCATTAATGTTGTGATTTCAGTTCCTGCTCATTAGTACTGTTATGAGCTGCTTTTCATTTGTGTTCTGTCTCTGTTCCAAAGCAGGCTTGCAGGGAGGGAGAGAGGCTCTTTTTGGGGGTGACATGTGTGCATGCACGTGCCTGTTCTGTATTTTTGCCTAATGCCCAAGACAGTAAGGACTGTGGGAGGTGGAGAGGGAGATAGAAGCTATTAAGGTACTATAGAAATACAAACTATTAGTCACACTTTACTAAAAATCAAGGCAATCTCAGGATACAGCCTTGTAACAGCAGTCATCCGAAACCCAGGGATGATGTTGCTTGGCACTAGAGGGTCAGTGTTACTTTAAAATGTAAAGCTAAATAGAAGCTGTTGAATGTTCACTGGTTTGCTGTCAGTTCTCTCAATATTGTTTCCAAAGAGAGAGCAAAGGTGGGGGAGCACCTGCTTTTTTTTATTCTGCCTAAGAAAATGTGATATTTTTTTGCATTCTCCAGAATTGAAAATTGAGGAGTCAAAAAAAAAAAAAAGTCAATTGCAGTGATTTCTGTTGGCTCTGTGTTGGCCTGGAAAGCCTAAGAATGTGCTGGATGATATTCTGGACGTGCTTCCCAAGGAGATTTAACATGGTAAAAATGATGCAGACAGCGACTGCCTGGAGTCCCTATGTCCTTGTTTGCCTCCAAGAGTGTGGAAGGACGAATCTCCTCCTTTCAGGGAACCATAGGTCTCTTAGGCTGGACCTAAGTCTGAAGGCAAGTCACTCATTAACAGTATGGTTGCTCTTCTATGCAATTTGGGGCTTTTTCTTGCTTTCTTTAGGAAATGAAAAGAATAGCTATTCTTTATGATGCCAGTCTGCTTTTTATTGTTCTCCAAAGGGGGAGTTGATGTTTTCTCCTCTCATGGAACCACTGCAATTTGCACTCTTCTACAATGCTGTGCCAGACACACGGACTAACCTGGCCATATCCATCCACGTACAGCCTTGCCCGCAGGTAAGTACACTTCAGTAACAGGGGTTAGCGGCTTTGCACAGAGCTATTCCCGTGATCTAAAACCAGCAATTCTGTTCTCTTTTTTTTTTGGCTCCAAAATTTGTCCTAATGCAATTCAGTTTTACTTTGAAGTGAGTTTTGCAGAAATGCTAAGCACAGTGCTAAGCCAAGGCTTCATCACCTGCCTTGTCACAAGTGGTGGTCAGCATCTCACAGGCTTCCTGTTCCCCTGTGCTGCCACCAGCAATATCTGCTTGCAGGCAGTTAGATGTGGAAAAAAAATATGCAGTGTTTTCGGAAATTCCTGCTATCTCATGGCACTGTGTGCTGTAGTATGTTATTATTCAGAGTCCCTGTCAGATGCTTTTGTGCTGCTGATTTCTATTTTGCGCTGCCTTACTGGAAATTTAAATGCACCACTGTATCAGACAATTTGCATCTAAGAAGCCATCAACTGTTGTTACCAATTTTTGGCAGTTTCTGAAAGTGTGTTAATGTTAGTAATGGTGACGTTGTCTTGGGGAGAAATCTGAGCAAGCTTTACAGGACTGAGCGTACTCACAGTCTCTGTTGCCAGCAACCAGCCTCATGCTGATCACCTTCTGCAACTGATTTTGTACATACCTACATCAGGCAAAGAACAAATCCCACTAAAACCATTCTTACATAAACAGATATTTTCTTGTTATTTCAGCCATGTACCTTCTTTGTAGACAAAATGACAAAATGACACTCAAGGCCTGCAATTTATTTTCTCTTTAAAAAATAGCACAAAGAGACTAAGGCAGAAGCCATTGCTGCTTCTCTTTCAGCACTACTGATCTCATGTGATAGAGAACCTGGGATCTGGGCAGAGGACCTTGGGCTGCCAGCGGTGGTGTGGCTTTCTGCCTTCTTCAGTCCTTGGTCCTTTCCAACAGGTAAGCAGTGATGGTTGTCAGGAACCAGGGATATCGTTTCACTGCCAGACATTTATTTTTTTTACCATTAGCGTTATTTGTGATACTCTCAGGAGAGTTTAAATAAAAAGGTAAAAATCAGCCAAATACCAGAATAACTATCTCCTGGAAGCAGGGGGATCAATCCAAACTCGTCCTCAGTCTCCTCAGAGGCATGAAGACAAAGCAGCTAAGCAAATAAATGCTGAATTTCATAGTTTAAAAAAAAGTTTAGAGTGCAGGTCCTCCCAGTGCATATGTCATGGTAGCATTCAATTTTTTTCCTTAATATTAATTCACTGTTACCAGGGTAAGCAGAAAAAAACAAAAATCAGTCTCCCAGTCCTCTTGGTGTAGTTGTTGCCTCAGCAGGGGATGAAAAATCTTCAGCAGCGCATTGATGTCTCACTTCTTGCCATGATCACAGCACAGTGAAGCTGCATGAGAGCCCGACAACAAGGTATCTCAAATTCTGCATGGCCACCAACGGCACTTGGATAATCCTCTGGTGAGGTCCTCAAATGGTGCTCGTTTTGTGCCACAGGCACAGAGAAACCCCACTGTACTTTTCACTGCTTTTACTGCTTCACTTCAAGCTTTCTCTTCTGGGCACTTGTTCCTGTCAAGGGCCAGGAGATGTAAGGACCATGCAGGCTGAAATAGATGTTCATACAGGCTTGTTCTGAACAGGAACTTAGGGGTTGGTTTGTTCTGTACTGTGCAAAATGTTCTGTTTCCAAACAATTGCATTTATACAGCTTTTTTGCCTTACTTTACTTTAAACAATGGTCAAAGGAAGAAAAAAGAAAACCAAAACCAAACCAAACCCCAGTGAGTCTCACATTTAAGCACAACTGGCTCAAGAGGAGCACATTAATGCTTCTGACATTAAAATTACTCTCTGGATAATGAATTACTATTTTTTTAAGGTGTAATGCAGAGTATGGCACGCAAGAACAACTACCCTTTGGATAAGATGTGCTTGACTGAAGATGTGACTAAAGAAGACTATGGCCACCCACAAAGGGAAGGATCGTCTATCTGTGGGCTTTTCATGGAAGGTAAGAAATAAACTTACATTGTTTGACCTCAGTAACCTAGTTCAGGGACTCTAGATTCCTTCATTAGGTAGATAAGTTCCACCAGGTGTTAGAGTGTTGTGCACCACCAAGGAAGTATAGGAATAGTGATGGAGTGTTGATGTTGGTCCACTGTGAGTAAATTTCACACCATCTCGGTGTCCTAATCACTGACTATACTTAATTCATTTAAATAACTCTGTCTAAACAAGGTCTGCATTGTAATAAAGCAGCAGCTCTAATCTAGTTGAGGTTCAGCTTAAAAAGTGTTCTAGAGACTTTAAATTCCACTCTGATACTGATCACCTAGAAATTTTCTGCAGTTATTAGAGGTGGGTGTAGAATAAGATTAGTCATTACCAGATGCTGGTAACCAGGATCAAGCCATTTAAACCAAAAAATAGTTGTTTTCAAAATCATCTTTCTCCTGGCTTTTTCTTCCACGTTGGCAGAAAGTAGTCAGTTCTAAAAAAACAGATCTAAAGAACTCTGAATTCTTAATTTGCTAGGCCATTAAAACTTACAGACTGTTGATAGACATACCAAGAAGCATGGAAATACTTGAGAACCCCTCTATTAGCATGAGGTATAACAACACACTTAGTGGGTGACGTGTAAGCATAACGTGAGTAAATTTGTCATCTGGATTTCTAAGCAGTCAGTTATTGCAGTAACTGTAATATGGTTGCAAGCTGTCCCTGAATGGAAATTACATTCTTCTGTTGAGCTGCAACCCCTCTTTTAGCAACTTTCAGAGGATAAACATTGTACTTTGCTCTTTTGGTATTGTATTTTCCTAAGACTGAAGCATCTAGTTTAGGAATGACATTTGAGGCCTGCGGTCAAAGTGAGATTTTAGTTTTGAGAAAGGCTGTCAACCAAGTTACAGGTAATTAGAGGAAAAGTGAATGACTCCAACAGGCAATTAGAGAATCATCATAGCTTGTATTCTTCACTGGACCTGTATATTTTAGAAAGAAAGCAACTACTGAAAAGGGAGTTGGTACTACAGCAGGTAAGCCCCACAGGGAAAGGCAGGGCAGGGGGCAGGAGCAATGAAAAGCATTTAATTTGACTGTTGATTTTTCAAAAGGTAGCCTGAATTTTTCAGGTTAATTTTTTTAAAAGAAAACCAAAACATCAGTCAAAGTGCAATGCTGTTCATTCCTCCTCTAGATATGAGAATGGTATTGAGAAACCTTGTGAGCTGTGGTCACTGTATTTCTGTGTTGTGCTGGTATTTGCAAATATAAACTCTCATGTTGCTACATAAACAGTCCTAAAATCCACAACAAACGTCTGCAACATTTTATATGCTGGTTTATGTTAGAAGAACACAGAACAAACTTTACACATCCAGCAGCTTTCAGGAAGTGCACAGAACTCATCGGCCATAACTCCACTTAACTACCTGCTTGACAGCTCACTCTACAAACATATATAATACCTGACAATAAACTAGTGGAGAGTTAGGTGAAATCCAAGCAGTTGACTTTGACAGGCACACTCAGAGTCCAACTATAAGTAGTTTCCAGACCCTGCTTTCAACAAAAGACCACGCTGATGAAAGCACAAGTCCATTCCAGGCAGATGCTGCATACTCACCTCCAGATACACATGAAGAGATGACACACAACAAGCCAACAACAGTCCACAAATGTAGCTTTAAGCATTTAGCACAGTATGCAACTGTTTAGACCCAAATTATTCTGGTCTTGCACTACAGTACACCATGTAAGCCGTGTGCCTATGTTTATTGCAGGCACCAGGTGGGACATCCAGCTGGACCATAGCTGAAGCCCATCTCAAGGAACTGATTCCAGCAACGCTAGTCATCTCTGTAAGTACTATTCCAGAGGATCAAAGGGAAACTAAGAATGTTTATCAATGTCTAGTATATAAAACAAAAAGCAGAGGGCCAACTGGGGTTGTTTGGTCTAGAGAAGAGAAGGCTCAGGGAAGACCTTAGAGCCCCCCCTTCCAGTAACTGAAGGGGGCTACAAGAAAGCTGGAGAGGGACTCTATCAGGAAATAGAGCGATAGGACAAGGGGTTTTAAATAGATATTAGGGAGAAATTCTTTACTGTGAAGGTGGTGAGACACTGGAACAATTGCCCAGAGAAGCTGTGGCTGGCCCATCCCTAGAGGTGTTCAAGGCCAGGCTGGATGGGGTTTTGAGCACCCTGGTCTCGTGGGAGGTGTCCCTGCCCATGGCAGGGGGGTTGGAACTTTAAGGTCCCTTCCAACTCTAACCAGTCTATGAACTTACATTTAGACTTTCAATCTGAAAAGCAAGAAACCAGCAAAAGGGGTTCTGGCAGGAGCAAGCTTTACTCTTGGCAGTTTACTGCTAAGTTTTCAATAGTACGTGCTGCTTTCTCAATCTGCCTTGTAGGTAAAGCAAAAGAAGACAAATATATTTTTGCAGTCAGCTGGAACAGGAGATTTGCCTCACAAAAAAGTGTTCTTTAGTGTAACACTTATGTGCTCCTCATCCAGTGTTGTGTTCATGTGTTTCTCCAAATAACGATTACTGATCTGCAAGCATTCCTTCATTACAGCAGCTATAGGAAAGTAAATAGGAAACATCAGCATCTGGGATGTAGTTTGACTCACAAAATGCTCCTTTTGATAATTCTTTATTTTCTCTAAGCAAAATGCAGTGTGTATCTTATAGAAAATTTTAATATAGTCATACTGCAATACAAACATGGTGCACTTAAACAAAGTTGTTTTAACACTTGGTTGTACATAATGAAAAAACATCTAGGTATCAACTGTATTTAAAAAAATAATCCTGAACTTTGTGATTTAAACCAGTTCACCAGTTATGGATCGCTGTAAGGTAGTTGGCTCAGGCAGCAGCCGCATCACACAAACTGCTGGTGAGTAATTAATTTTCTTTATCGGGATGATATTTAAATTCTTTTAGATTTTACTTTTTTACAAAACACTCTTTCACTTTCATGTTTTAGTGATTAATTGCACTTTGGAATAAAAATACTCAATCCTCCCATTGGTAGGTTGCATCAGCTTTTGCTGGAATATAACGGCATTCAGGTGAAAGTACACTCACTTCCCTTCTTTTCAGGGACAAGTTCCATAAACTGCCGGTGGAGGAACAGGTTTAGAAAGCAACGGTTGTAAAACTGAATTTGTGGTCAAGTTGGAACACAAAGAGGGGGTTTGTTTCTTTAAAGATGTGGTATACTTTACAGGTAGTTGTTAAACACCCTTTCTGCAAACTTGCACAATTATATAAATAAAAATATTGCTCAAATTGGCCAAGTTTCTCCACCAAGTGGTTGTGTAGCTCTATTAAAAATTAACCACTCGAGGTTCAAGAGTGCCATTTCATTTAACATATAGGTCTGTGCACGTAGATTTCTCTACCAAAACATTTTCCTGAGAGATCTTTTGCATAAGACCACATCAATCAAAAAGTTCCCAACACAGAAATGCATATACTATACTCTACAATTCTATCTTATATAAAACACAGTAATAACCTTTTGAAGTCAAAACTTGTCAACATATCAACAAGTTGCAGGCCCAGCTTGAGTTCAGGGTTCTCAATTGCCATCCGCCAGCTGTTTCTGTAAACTAAGATGTGAGAAAAGAGTGTTAGTGCTTTTTAGGCAACTCAGGTTCCCCATACACAGATTATTTCTATTTCTGAAGGTGACAGCTTCCAAAACAGCACTTCTACACACTTGAAGTGAGCAATACTGATTTCAAAACAGGAAAAAGCATTTCACTTTCTTAAGAAAATGAGTTGTTTACACAGACAACATGACTCATTTCAATGAAGCTGATTTCAGCCTAGGAGAAATCTCAAGTCCGAGAGACTTGTTTTGTGTACGTCCAGGATCTGCCACAGAAGTTGTGTTATTTAGAGGGCTACAAGAGTCTAAAAAGGAATGCCCAGGGGGCATAGTTCTCACCTTTCCAGGTACTCCTTGACGTTGTTGTAGCCGCAGAACTTGGCCAAGTGGATGAGCATGCCTGTGGCACAGCGCCCGTCCCGCCGGCGGCAGTAGCTGCAGTTGCATACCCCACGACAAGGAGGACAGATCCAGGCCTGCAAGGGGGAGAACGTGGGGAGGGAGGATGAAGGCAAGCTGTGAGTAAGGCTATATTTGCCATCTCATTGCTCAGACAGACAGGTATGACTTCCTTACTGCGTGACTGCTCAGGGCAAGGTTTTAAAAACCTAAAGCTGCCAGCCAAAAAAACCTTGTTAACATCTACCAAATTCTGCAGGACTTAACAGAGAAAAGGGAACCAACCCTAAGACTTTTAGGTATCCTCCTCCTTTTTTCACATATTTAAAAATTAGAATCTAAAACAAGGAATCTCCTTTGCATGGCACACTACTGAGAGCATTAAAAAATGCTGTGTTGTGGCATCTTTCTGAAAGGGGACAGATTCCGTTTCTTAAAAACCCTCATGCTTTCCCTCCACCATCTGGTAAGCAAGTGAGGCTTCAAAGCATGAAGATAGATGGACTGTAACCTTGGTCCAGCTCTTTCCACTTCTGTTCCAACAAAATCAATATTAGTCATAACAATACTATAGATCTTCTCACAGCAAAAAGTTTCAACACCATGTTTTCACAAGCATATACACATCGTATCTTACTAACAAAGCCATATTTGTTACGCTTTCTTTCCAGGCTCAAGAAATGATACTTACTGGATCAAGCAGTGCTGATTTCACATCTTCCCCATATCGATTTCGAAGACACGGTCCACAAAACTGCCCCCTTACTCCTCCACAGCCCTGATTGCGACAGACTGTCTTCGTATCAATTGTCTTTTGCCGACACTGGTGGCAAGTACTACCCTAAAAATGGAAAGGAGGAGAAACGTTATGTAATGAAAGATATCTTAAATGCTCATTCCTGAACTTTCCTAATATATTGGTTGATAACAAAAGCGCAAGTTTCAAACTAAAGTCAAATTCAGCAAGGAAAGTCTTAGTCAACACCGTAAGTTTTGTAATTACGATAAATCATATAGTTATCTGGAGAGATGCTAGAAATTTTAAAGAGACAGTGCTCAGCCTCAGTTGCATTTGGAGTCTCAAACTACATGAACCTCATATCACCGTTCTGATCCCTTCTTCTCTCTAGAAAAAAGCTAAAACTATTCAGAAAATGACCTTGTGACTCATCTCTGCAAAAACAATGAAGCATGAAATATATAGTAAGCTGATCATCTAGATCTGTATGACAACTAGAATAGTGAAATCCAGTATAGGAAAGGAAGGAGGAGCTCCATCAAGACCTTTGGAAACTACCCAACCCATACAGAAATGTCATTTCCAGAGGCTACAAGGAGAAGCAGGGATCACTGCTATTTAATGGCACAACCACCACTGCCTCCACATTTATATTAAGTGAGAAAAAGAGATAAAAGAGATGTCAACTTTTATCAGTAGTGAGTCATAGCTTTAGCAAATTCCCCTTAATAGCTCTATGACAAGAAAGCACTTCTTTGCAGAGGCAAAAAATTGGTGGGGCACATCAACCAGTGTGGGCAAGCCCACGGAAGCCTGGCAAAGCTTTCAAGTTGCGCTCATGTAATTTAAAAACGCAGAGCTGCACTTTCCAGAACTTCAGGAAAACGTACCTTTCAGCAAACACCAGATGAACTATTAAGAGATTTTCAAGTGCACAGGATGCAGTAAAGAAAACGGCAGCCACTTACTAGAACCTTGTCATAGATTTTGTCCTTAACAGTGATTGCAATGTTGTCCAAGTCCTCCTCAGTAATATCCTCTACTGGACGGTGTGATGAATACTTTGATGATCTCCTCCTTTTGCGCACTCCACAATCCTCCTGCTGAACAAACTCATCTCAACATCTTTTGTCTGTCATGAAGAGTCTGTCACCACATTTGGTGACAAATTCTTTCACTTATAATGTGTATGCAGTCAGAGGGGGGCAGACTACAGGCTCACAGACCACTGGAAGAACAGGGAGTAGTTTCCAAATCATCACTGCCTCTTTCTTTCCCTCTCCTCCATTTATTATTTATTCTGTTGACATGTTCTTCCTTCCCATCATTGCTATTTTCATTTCCACAAACCCCTAATATGTTCTCCTACAGCCTCTTTTCCTCAGCATCCCCTGCACACCTCCGCTGTAACTCTTCATTTCTCCCCTCTCAAAATAAGGAGCCACAACAATCTGCCTTCCCACACTTTGCTCCTTCAGTCTCGGAGCACACTATTTGTTGCCTCCAACCTCAATCCTTAATGACCTGCAAAATACTTTTATTGAAGTTTTAGATTAGTCCTGCCACATCCATCCCTTTCCTATTGCCCTGTCTGTTATTCAGAAAAGAGTCCTCCACTCACTACAAAGTGCTTTTTTTGTGGTTCCAATTATCTTTTTTTGGATGCTGATTCAAGTTTCATCTGACCCTTAGCTTTCCCCCTACCCCACACTCTTACCACCTCATTTATCCTTCAACCAGATCAGCTCTATTCTCTCAAAAATATTTTTTTTTACCAGCCCAGGTTCTCATTCAGGGCTACTCCACCTTTTTTCATAGCCAAGTGCCCTCTATAACACTTCAGCTGTGCCCAATGCTCTCTCCTGTAAGCAGAACCGGGATCCAGCCTGTGCAGATAGAAACTTAGAGCTTTCTTCATAAAGGCCATACAGTAAATATAACCAAGGCAAATGACCACTGTAAGCCAAGGGAGGAATCAAACAGACTTGAAAAAAGAATAAATCCCACAACTTTTGAATGGCTAGTTGGCAGCTCGATGGTGCAGAATCCCTTCATCCATTCCCAGTTCAGCTATATCCCTCCTCACTATCTTCCCTCTGCCATTTCCAGAGAGTTTTTGAAAAATTTTCCTGAGCCTGAAGATATGCTTTGTCACCTCCACCAGCCCCATCGCCTTGCCACTTAAAGGCCTTCCATGTTGTGGGCTGTGGTAATTTTCAGATAATAAATAAATAATAGACTATACATAAACTGCCTTGTTACATCTGGACAACACAGGTCACAAATAAAGCCCAGTTAACAGCTGAAAGATGAGGCAGGAAGGTCTGAACATAATTTCTCTGTAGCTAATCCCAAACCAAAGGTTCTCATTAACTTTCTGTAGGATGTGATGTCAGCTCTAAGTGCTGGCCAACAATTCAATTATTTCTTAATCCCCAACTGCTGGAGATATCAAAGTCTGGCAAATACCACACTGAGTCTCTTCTTCAAGAGGTTTTGTTGTCTATAGCTACGGAATTGTTCTGCAAATCTGACAGCCGACATAGTAAATTTCTCCAAGGCAAATTTCTCTGGTGGACGAGCATTTCTGGTTGGGTTCATGCGACGAGCTATCTGGCCTTCAGAAAATGTCCTTCTTGGGATTTTCTTCTGTTTCTGGAAAGAGAAGACGATTGCAGTAACTGTCTTTTTAGTTATGTTTCTAAACAGCAGAAATTACCTCAAAATTTCTACACCACACTTGCGCGATTACAAACTAATCTGTTCTTCTCCTACTCCTTATCCTGTAAGCCAAACCTTGCCAATTTCTAGCATACTTAAGTCTTCCTCTTACATGCTGTATCTTTTCCCTCCTTTTAAATCACACTTTCACAGTCAAATTCTATTCCAATTAACATCACAGAACTATACCAAAATTTTCTGTATGGCATATTAAGGCAGAAGCTACTCCTCACTGTTCTTCAGCAGCTACAGGTTTAGATTTTTCCCACAACCTGAATTCTAGTTTATTTTCTTTTATATTTTTTAAATGAAAAGTGTGTTATTAAGTTTTTTCTCTTACTTTCAGATTTCTAGGAAGGATTTCTAGGAATTTTCTTGGAAATGACTAAGAGGCACCAGATAACCCTTTTCATATTCTCACATCTGTCAGTTACAGCATGATTGGAATCACGCAACCAAAGTCCTGCAGACAGCTACCATAAAGGTATCTACTAAATCTGACAGGACAAACAAGATGTAGGAAGCAAGTCTGCTTGCTGCTGTACTCCTCAGTTATTTCCTTTGAAATAAGTGAAAGAGACAGACTGGAAGTCAAAAACCAAGCAGAAGAGATAACCACAGTATTCCTGATGCCCTCCTCAAGTAAAGATGCTAAATAAAAATAGCAGGTTTATGTATATATTCAAAGGATGTTTTAAGTTTCTGTAGCATTTAACCAGAGCTAGCAAGGTTCCAGTATTTCAAAGACTGTATAATTTGGCTTCACCTTTTCACTTGACAAGCACAACAACATTTCTACATGAGCTGCCTGAAGACACGGCCCTTCAATTTTTCCTCAAATCTCTTCAGTTTATAATACATGTGGAAAAGCCATCACTCAACAGAATGCCTAGAGGGGCTGACAGTTCTCTGCTTGTAGCCAAGAAAAGTCAGTTGAAATAACTAAATTATTGGTTTCATGGTGACGCGGTTGAATTTCATCAGCACAACTTTACTGGGAAGTGAATTTTAAAAGAAAAGCCTGCAAGAGGAAAATTAACCAGGAAATTAATAGCCACTTAACACAAAGGGAAGCAACTACCCTTCCTTATTCCCATGTATACAAACACAGACTTATCTAGCACCTCAAAAGTATTTCTGGGGCAAAAATAATAAAGTAGCATCTCCCACTGGTCTCCACATTTCTTCATAAACAATCTTATAAAATTTAATTTCTTCACATAACCCTCAGTACTTAACTACTGACCAACAGCAAATCCATCCAAATAAAGCAACTAAACCCAAAGAAATCCAGAACAAACTTGGTGAAAGTATTTACTCAGGAAACATGTTGGTCCCAACTCTAGGAACCAGTACCGGAGACTTACCGGAGGAGTGGAGGTGGGTGTTTTCACTGGAAACAGGCCAGGTATGGAATTGAGTTCTGCCACCAACTGGGCAAGCTGAAACCAACAGTGATTCCACATTGAAAACTCACTGCAAACTTGCAAATGAGTAACACGTTCTCATCCACTCTGCACACACATTCCAAATTCTATCTAAGCAGGTGAAGTTTCAGTACACGAAACCTTTCTGCAGGCACTTTATTTAAGTGGGGCTCATAAAAGCAGCTCATTACCCCTGTATGAGCAAACCTCTGTAGTTACAGCTCCCATTAACTCTTGCTGCAAATCAGAATTAGCTAGAATTACATCCAATTTTGCCAAAATAGCACTGAAGCAGCGCATTGCAGTGCGGTCACAGTATCTGTGACTGATAATGAGAAATTCACAGTTCATACGACAGGAGGGAAAAAAGGAAGACAGGGTTCCCTTGACAGCAAGAGTGCTCCAAGCTCTACTAGATGACTGGAAGATGTTCCCGGTGGACTGTTTTACTAAATGACTGCTGATACACCTCTGCTTTTTGCCAAGGAACTCGGCATCCCCTGAAGTACCGACACTGCGACAGGGAAGCTCTGCTTATCATTTCTCAGTGGTCCTTAGCAGCAATGACTGAGAACTTCCCTTTTTCTACCACGATGGCTAGCACTGATTTCACAAATGCTGCAACCACAGCCAGTAGTGCTGAACACCCATCACTTTGTGCAGATACACACGGGTACCCGCTCATTTGCAAAGTCGTTAAACAACTAAGCCCTGCTGGCAGTTCCCCTAACCCTGGGGACGCCTTATCAGAATCACTTCAGCAGGACAATCTGTTGCACCTGTGTAGGAGAGGTCCTGGAGGTACATTTCAGCAGAAGCAGTGACTGACAGGTCAAAAAAAAAAATTTAAAAAAAAATGAATACAGACCTTTCCTGGAAGGCCAGGATAAGGCCATCTTCTGAAAAGCCAGCAATAGCAGGGATGAGCCAGGCTGCTAGCTGTCTCTGAGATTGCTGTACCAATCACAAGCTTAAAAACTGGGTACAGCATCCATCAGCAAATACTTTAGTGTGGTGTTTATTAAGAGCTATTTAATGTCACTAACATACCACAGCTAGGATGCTAATGAATTTCATGTTGGTTGAAACAGAAGGTGGAAGGTAGGAAGGAAGACCAGCAAGACCAACACAGAAGCAGTGAGGAAACAGGACAGATTAGAAACACAATGCAATTAGATAGATTTGGACATTAGGTACAAAACTAAAGCAACTTTCACGTGGGAGCTGCAGGCCCACACACCCAAGAGGTATACTTGAGCCCCACGATTGCTTGGAGGCTGCAACTTTTTTTGGAATACAGTAAAACTAGAAGAGCCACCGAGGAGTCAACATCAACCTGGATTTTCACAGCATTGTGACAATTAAGGGTTGGTGGGATTTTGGACAACGGAGAAAAACTTGTGAGGGAACGAACAGAGTCTCTCTTTTCCCCACCCACACGCACACATACACTTTCAATATAACAGTGAACACCATATCCCACACAACTGAAAAATGGCATTTATCATCCTTAACAGTTTTTAGTTGGCTTTCCAATCAGAAACTGCAGCAGACCTCTCAGACACAAACGAAAAGTAGAAACTCTACTGAGCAAATGACACCACAAACCACCTGAAGGAACCAGCTGGTTTTCTGACGCATTTGGAATATCAGACTACAACTTGGACATCTGTAACTTTGTGCACATCCACACACAAAATGCTTGCTTCAACTCTTCTTTTAACCTTGAGCAGGCTAGTCCTGCTTGAGGCTATTTGATGGGTAAACGTCTGAGGGCTGATGGCCCTCTGGAGTCTTCCCAGGTAGAAAAATTCAAACACAAACCACCTTGAGATTTTCCCAAAGTCCCAGCAAAGCACCAGCAGGGACCCCAAAATTCAAATGTGCTGAAGCTAAATACTCAGATGTAAACGTCAGAGAACAAAGCACTGCTTGTAAGTCTTACCATGGCTTTATTTTCTTTAATATTCATGGCTCTCTTAAGCAAAGCACTAGAACTTTCCTCCTGTGTTTCTTTAATGTCTTCTTCAGACTCCGAAGCAGAGCCCTCTAGTTTGTCCCACCGCTTGCAGCTTATTTCTTTTGAAACGGGTGTGACGGATTCACTGTCCTTTAAAGGTAAGTTAGAAAAATCCTGTTCAGGCACTTTCTTCTCAGACGATTTTCTGGTGGGAAACTGCAAGGCAACACGAAGACCAAAGCTTCTTCTCTTGGGGGAAACTTTCTTCTTTGCCTCTTCCTCCTCTTCTTCCTCACTACCCAATAAATTACCACGTTCTTCATCACTCAAGTCTGACTCCACGGCCTAGAGGCAGGAAGAATCCCATGTTACTTTGTTGTCTGTGATACAAGAAAGGTCATTTTTAAATGACTAATTCTAGGCAGCAGTCTCACCACCCAAAGACACAGTCATAAATTCATCTAAATCAACAAATGTTTAAAAGTTCACAGCACATGACTTCTCCCTGTGCAGAAATCAACACATAATCTATATATTAATGTCTGGGATACAGAGATGGCTGCCTTCAGAGGAACAATCTTGCCCAGCACAGTCAGTCTATAAGAAGAGGAAGAAGTTTTAATTTCTAATACATGATGCTACATTAAATAAAACTTTTTTTGTTTTTCCTTTTAAGATAACACATGTTCTCCCTCAGCATGAAGAAAGAACGTCACGGTGTATCAGAAGCACTCCTACTAGAACATGAGGTTTACGTAGAAGAGAGAGGAAAAAAACCCATCAACATATAAACGCACGCATAGGTGACTGCCTTTACCAGAACTCCTTGCTTGTCCACATCCACCTCACTTGACGCGAAGCCTTCAAACGCTTCTGTTTCAGAGTCAGCGTCTTCAGTGAAAATCCTCCGCAGCTCCTCAGTGAGGTACCTGGACTGAAACAGTACCCCCTGTTAAAAAAAAAAAAAAAGTCCGTAGCCGTGAGAGACAGTAGATACAGAGGAGTCACACAGCTAGAACACACAGCTTCTGAGGTTCAAGCAGGTACCAACCAGATGGCACGTACAGTGAAAGCACTTTGCAGACAAAGCTTGTCAAAAGAAAAAAGCAGAGGACATTCAGAGCTATTTTCACTTAGCAGGATCTTTTTCCCCTTATTTTGAGCACAGGGCTTTAACTGAGCTGCTTTTTGGGGGGGAAACTTTTTTCTTCACCTCTTGCTCCTCTTTACTGCTACCCAATGAAAATAAACTATCTGTGTTCTTATGTGTAAATTATCATGCTGTTTTGTATGTTTTATTCTGAATGTAAAAAAAAAAAACAGGCCCTGAGTGGAAGAAAACACAAACCACGACCAACCACAGTAAGAAAGTGAGCTCCTTTTTTTCCACTTAGCAGTAGAAATAGCAATCTCCTCTGCGCTTGCTGCAGGCGTGCTTGAGGCTCCCGGAGATGGAATCTGCTCCTTCTGATGCTGTTACACCATCAGTGAAGTGACAGACAACAACACAAAACCACAGAGCCTTGAACGGCCCAAATAACATCCCTCCACTTCCCCACTGCTCAGCTCTCTTGCTCTAACAGCACAGTTTATCATTCAAATGTCTTCTAGGGTAGGCAGATCCCAAATTTCCGTGCACAGACTAGGAAGTCAGCCCATGAAAATAAACTAAGATCTCATTAAAGCACTCCTCACGATACGCACGTTACATACTTACTAAACACAATGCATTTACTAAATCAGAAATACATTTCCATACTTCGAATCAGAATTACTAGAAGACCATCCGTCAACGCATCTCCTGAGAGATTCATCCATGGTGGTAATAACCCATGTTCACACCACACCTGCCTCTTCGAAGTCAGCAACACTCACTTAAGTCTGTTTCCCCAATTTTCTTCTATTTCTTCCTCCCACACAAGATACAAGAATGACCTTTCATATGATGCACTTGCTAAATATCTTTATTTTTCCTTCCAATCCCCTCCCTTCCTTGACTTTAATTACACATTTCTTTACATTAAAATAATATCTGGCGAAAAACAGATGCAATAGATGAGTGGAACAGGGCAATGGGAGGGGGGAGCTACTGCATATGCTGTTTCTTTACACTTAAACATCTCCAACAAATTATTATGGGTAACTGGAATGAGTTTTCTCTGAGCAAAATTACTTCATTCTTTTGTTGGTAGCTGCAGCGCAGCTGCTTGAGAAAGGAACAAACACAATAGGGAAGTTATATTAAAGTTAAATTGCATTTCTTGGAGGGAAACTGAAGTTGTTATGTATTCTGTGTTATTGTGGAATGTCACAATAAAGTTTTTTCGGGGGGGAAAGACAGAATAAGTTGTTTGTTAACTGAAGTGGCTAAAAATAACACACCTAGAGCTATACTGTTACACCTACGAAGAATGGTCTACACAAGATAAGTACGCATCAGGGATCCTGAAACTCAGCAGAAATGCAGAGATCTTGGAAGCAGGGCCGCAGAAAGCCCTAAGGAAAAGCAGACATGCAGAGGTCAATATTTGTTGACGTGTTTGCACATCAACTTCCAAGGGAACACCTGATGCACTAACATCCCATTCACCACCCTGGCAGGGCAGCAGCCTTGCCTCCTCTCCCATCAACTGCAGCATTTTCCTGAACTTCCCATCATTTTGCTCTTCACACCAAAACCTTTTAGTTTCCTGCACAAGAACCTACAGAGGCTCAGGAACAGCACATATAAATCTCATTCTATCTGTTCCCTTTCCTATAACTAGTCACATTCCTTGTCTTCAGCAACTTTTAACCAGGTGCTGACCTGGTGGAATAGGAAAAGAAATAAGCGCTTTCAATTTTTTTATCTATGGAACAGAACACCTTTGACAGCACAGCTGACAAGGGTATCTTTCAGCCCATATCTATCAAGTATATAATTGTATGCTTCTAAAAGACTAAAAACTAGATTTTCTGGCAGCCAAGACAGCACACCAGTTCTCTTTCTTTCTTCTGAATTCAGCTGGTACCTCCAGCTACCAAACCAGAGAATGAAAAATATCAACTCATGATGCTGACCCAAGCTACTTCACCATTCAGAGAGCAGAGAAGCAGCAAGCTGTGGGCTTCTGTGGGTCACCACCACTTAAATATGATTTTAGTGAAGAAACAGCACTGATATAAATTTCTAGAAGAAACATCTTGAAGTCTGCAGGCTCACAAAACCATCTGTTACCATGCGTTTCCACTGCCTTATGCATCCAGAGCACACCAGCCCAGGATGGCAATTCTTTTTTCTCGTTTCCTACACTTAACCTACTTCACTTAAACTCGTGTTTTCGATCTGTTCCTACCTTTTTTCCTGACTCCAGGGAATCAAAACTAGCATAGCTGTTCTCTGACAACAACCTCTGTCTGGAAGCATCATCTTGGAAACCGGGAAAGTCTTCATTGTCACTGGGGGCACTGAAAATGTCAGCCACGTCCTTGGGTATCTGTTTCTGATTCAAAACAAGACAGAAGATACAAGTCAGACATGCCAATTTAATAGGAAAACTCAAACTGGCAACAGTACCAGTTATTTTTATACCCCTATGTAAGTATAAATCTAAATCACAAAGTATGATATGCGTAAACTATCCCGAAATACAGACTACAGATTTGGGGCTAGGGAGGGGATGCCATGTGCAGGCTGTTTAACTCCACAGAACAGTAATTCTCAGGCATAAAAATAGATGTGTGCCTCACCTTTGCAAGGACCTGCTAAGGGCAGCCTTTATCCCTAGTGAAACCCACCACTGCTCCTCCTCTTAGAGAGCAACGATGGCCCAGAGGCAAGGAACACACCTTCTAATATAACACAACGTTAAGCAAGTACAAAGCAATTTTACCATTAGACCCAGTAACAGCACCAATACATATTTTATTAGATAACTCCAAAACTAAAACCAATGCAACTCATTCTCCTTTGTCAGCGTGGCTGCAGAGCTTTTTTCCACGACACGTGGCAAGAAAGTGAAAACCCACTTTAATTGACACCATTTCTCGTCTGCTAGAAGTCCACAATGTAGCCCATCAGAAGGAAGAACTGCAAAGGCAGGCAGTGGCATCTCCTGAGGTGACCAAGGTCACAACTTTACAGCTCAAGAAGCCCAGTCCCTGCACAGAAGGAGATTCGTGTCACCAGAGGTAACCATTCCCCAGATCACATACTTCACCAAGCATTTTGGATAAGCCTCCCCATGTAACAGAATTTAGGACTGCTTTAAGGTTTGATGTGTGGACGGAGACGGGATGAACAGATCCAGCCCTAAAAGCTGAGGCAGAAGGCATTTTGCCAAGTTTCAGAACATGGCTTTACACATCCCTGTATCATTTGCAAAACCATCCTGCCATTCATAGAAATGCTTGGGGAAAAAAGTGTCCGAATCACCCACCAGCACTCACGTATTTATCTTCTACAAACCCAGGACTACACATACACGTCACCCACACTACTCTTACTCCAAGCAAGCCTCCCTGCTGCTTGGTGTGTGCTAAAGCCACACATGGATTCTGCTCCCATTAACTGTCAGGAATGAGACATCAGCCAGCTGCCTGGTGAGAGGGGCCGGTACTTCATCAACAGGAGATGGTCTCCAGCCCTGGACGTACAAGAAAACATTCCCAAAGTGAACTCCAGAACCAAAAGCAGCCTGTCCTTGCCCACTGTCATAGACAACCAAGGTTTCCCAGAGGGCCCCATACAGTGAATATTTTTTATTGTTTTATTTCATCTTTATGAAAATGGCCCAAGGGAGGCTCATTCTCCAAAAACAATGTTGCTGACAAAATTCCATTTCCTTTAAAAGAGCAAAGCAGCACCTTAATCAGAGCTTCACCCCCTGAAACAAGCTACAGTACGGGCACAGACGGGCTTAATTCTGATCTTGCTTCCCTCTTACAAAGCTGATGCAGACTGATACAGAACTGATTTACCGCTGCTTAAGCAAGAGCAGGATTCACCTCTGACCCTCGCAGGCATGTAACGGCACGACCCACGGCACTAAGCCGTGCTGTCCGCATTTGAATCCCCCCAGATATTCCCTTCTCCCTTGCCCCTTCCAACCAACAGCCAGAACCCAGACCCATTGCTGTGATGGGAATTCTCTCAGTCCAGAGCAGCATTAAAAATGAAGCATTATGCATTTTAATGGAAAAACATTCAAGGAGCGGTGAGGCTCGTTGCTATGAATAAATTGCTTCCAGGAGCCACCACATTAGTTCTCGTGCTATTGTATGGCCAAGTTAGCCACTGCTGTGATTACTGTATACCTAACTAATTTCTTCTTCTTCGTCTATTACTTGTGCATCTGCACCAGAGGAGCCATTATGGGGGTGTAATTACTGATGCTGAACAAGAAAGAAAAAAAAATAATTCTTTTTTCAATCTTTATGCATTCCCGAATACCAAGGTACTGATCTAAGTAACTTACTGCAGAACTGCAAAGATTTTTAGTTTGTGACTTGCTCCCCGCAGCCTGACTGCACCGGATTCCATTCATCCACTGATGAGGCCCCATTTCACCTTCAGGTTTCAGGTTAACAACACAGAACACCAAACAAATACCAGGTGAACATACTCCAGGAGCTTAAAAAGAGCACCCTCATCCCCAAGGTTGCTCACTGCTGGTATTTCTACACCTGAAATCACAAGCTAAATTTATTCCCAGCAGACATCCATTGCCATCAGCAGACAGACATCAAACACCTCTGCCATGATAGGCTGGTTCACTGTTATTTATCGTGTAGTTCTGGAAGCCATGGACATTTCCATTTATAACTTTTCATTAAAATACATTCAGAAACCGATTTGGAATCAGCATCAGAGTCTAACACTTTAACACCGTCAACAAAGTAGCATGCAGCAAGAAAGAAAACAGATCTTTGTCCAAACACAAATGTCAAAATATTAATCTATTCCAAAACAGCAGAAAGATGCAGGCACTTCAAGAGGAGACCTTTTGAACACTAACCCCCTAAAAAAGGCAGGAAGGCAGAGAAGTGATGAACATTTCAAGCTCTCTCAGGGAAAATACTTCAACATGAACAGACACAATGGTCTACTGAAATGCTGCAGAGGTGAGAAATACCATCTTTTAGAGGTCCCAGTTACAAAAAGCTAAGTACCAAAAATCCAGTAAAAGCTGCGAGTAATTCACAGCTGCTGAAAAACTCAAAAGCCTTATTTCTAGTAGGAAATCGTATACCTATTGAGCTCAGTTATTTTTGCACATAAAATACACTGACTTGTTTAAAACACCCACAAGGTACTTTACAAAAGCAGCAGAAAATATTTCCCACTATAAACAGCACACAACCCAGCAAACTGCCAGCACAACCAACCCTAAGTATGTTTTATCAACTCAAGATCGCAGTTAAAGATACTCCCGTCTCTCAGTTTCCCCTTCTCTAAGTGTGACAGAATATCTCCAGTACACCCAGGAGGGTACTCAAATTTGTCAGGCTGTGTGGAGGAGAGCAACTGTTCTCTCAGAAATGGGATCAGGCAGGTTGTATATGCCCACGTGAGATCTGTCACCAACGGCCAAGGGTGACAGAGACAGAAGAGGCCAGGAGGGGCGTCAGACCTGTTCTCCTACACTCACCACGCAAGTGACGGGAAAAGTAAAGTATCCACGGTGCTCACCACTCAAAACACAACATTTTTCCAAGTGCCAATCCCACAAATTCCACTTGCCACATTAGGCAAGGAGAAAAAGAGAAAGAAAAGCCTGGGGTGAGATGTTTGACGTTCCAAGTCAGCAGAGAGAATTCTCATGTTTCAAGTGAAAAAGCGACTTTATCGACACCAAAACCAGAGCAGATGTAACCTGCCCTTCTGCAAGGGCTGTGAGGAGAGAATGCTCGCCTGCAGACACACGCTCAACTTTGGTGGGAAGCATCAGAGTTATTTGTACACCACTGCTAACCATACATGCAAACACTTCTTAACAATTTCAAACACTGCTTTCATTGCCCATTGTCATATTAGCACATTCTTCTGGGACAACAACCTACCAGGAGAATGTGAGAAAGCAGGACTAGATGTAATTCTCTTTTTCCTCCTACCAAGAAAAAAAAAACAACCCAACAAACCAAAAACATCAGTTGGGCTGTTTTCCCCTCATTCAAATTTGTGCAGTGTATGGACATCCTCATTTGAAACAGAAGACAGATAATTTCGGTAATATTCAAACTTGCTGCTTATTCATTTGAGTCAAACAGAAATAATCCCAGCTGAATCTCAAAGGCATACTCACAGAAACCAAACTCCTGCACAATTTAACCTTCTAACACATGCAGGGAAAAACGTCGTGACTTGTCCCGGGCTCAGCATGCAGCAAGGAATACTGGGAACACCACCCAAGGGTTACAGGCACTGGACCTGGCATGCAGCCCCGAAATAACAACCCAACAGGGAAATGCTCCAAGGCAGAGAATTATGAGCAGCGCTACAAGAATAGAGGGCCCCAGCCAGAATGCTGAGAGATGCCAAACCAAAAAACCAAAACTATTTAGAAGTCAAGATCCCAGTCTTTCCAGTGGAATCATAAAGGCGACCAGCATTGTATGATTTTAAACATCACACAAATGCCGTGGAAGGCAAAGAGAGGCAAAGATGTGGTGCAGAGGAATCACAAACTCGATGAATGGTCAAACAGGACTGTCAACATCACCCAACCAGCCTGAGATTCCAGGCCAACAATGAAATCTACGAAGGCAAGGAAGATCCCAGATGATCTCCTCAATTTCTCAACAGCATCAGAGCACAAAAACCTGAAGCCTTACGGACAGTGAAGTATATTCCTGGCACAAGTGGCACCAGAGTGAAAGGCAAACAAGTGGTACAAGAAGGAACAAGTGATAAAATGAGCAGCCATCACACAGTTTTACAACCTTCACAGGGATACTCTGATCCCACCAAAGGTGAAGATGGATTCTGCCTGGGCCTGTAAATCTGTCACAGCAACAACTCCTGGCATTTTAAGGGTGGTTCTCCCTGCCCCCACAAAAAGTTATGGTAATTTTCACCCTAGTCAACCTACTGCCAAACCAGAATATTCAATGGAATTTTAGTAAATTCAGCTGCTTTCAGAACAGTAGAGTACAGTTTCTATATCGCTTTATTTAAACTTACAATTAAATAAGCTAAACCCCATCAAGAATGATCACATGGTAAGCCATTTAAAATATTACCTTCCTTCAGCAACATCTACCTGCAAACTATCCCCTAACTTTTTTTTTAAAAAGCACTGATAACAACACAAATACCAGCATATTAGCACAGTCCAAGCCCTGTCAACTGCTACTGTCTCTTCTTTTGCATTATCTGATCTTTCGCTGATCCAAACAGTAGTAGTAAAAGCTATTCCTGACTTAACTGTGCATAACTCAAGAGCATCCCTTCCATCTTGTACTGCTGACTTCCTTGACAATGGCTTTCAAAGGGGGCACGTACTAACAGCTGCCAGGGTTTAGGCTGGGCTAGCCACCAAACGAACATCAGACACTCTCTGAAAAGAGAATTGGTTCTGTTTTATCCCAAATCAGGACAACAAGCCAATTTATCAGCCAACAAGCAAGCCATGATTTCAGAGACAAAGAGACTTTCGCCATCACGTCTTTCTGGCTCAGCCAGGACTGAATCAACTGCTCACAAGCGTGTTGCAAAGAGGATCAAGCGCCAGCAGAAGGCCTTGCTCAGACAAAAACAAGCTCCCATGAGAAACAGGAGAGCACTGAGAGCATAATTTTTCCCTTTGGTGAGCCTTAAAAGAATCACAATGTACATATACCCTTTCAAGTGTAACCAGTAGATAGTAAAAGCCTCTTGTTGTAGCACCAGAGGTGAGAAGGACCATTAGCTTCTATTGTACTGTGTCAACCAGGATTTTCCAAAACTGTTTCACAGTGCCATTATCTCCACTCTGCCCATGGAGAGCCTGAGGCCATGCAAAGCCCAGGAGAGGACAGAGGTCCTAAGAAATGTTTCAGTGTTCCTACAGCCCTTCTGTTTCACAGAAACCCACAAAACTCCCCAACTGTCCATCAGCAAAAGCTGACTAAGATTGTAGAATGGTTTGGAAGTGACCTTAAAGATCATCAAGTTCCTACCTCCTTGTCATGGATAGAGACACCTCTCACTAGAGCAGGTTGCTCAAAGCCCCATCCAACCTGGCCTTGAACACTTCCAGGGATGGAGGACCCACAAGCTTCTCCAGCCAACCCGTTCCAGTGCCCCACCACCTTCCCACCACCTTCACAGTGGCAAGATGCTGACCTTCTCCTCCCTCCCATCACCTGGGAGAGTCACCACCCCACCTCTCAAGACTGGGTATCACGCAAAACAGCCTGATGCACACAATGCAAAACAGCCCAATGCATCCAAGCATGCGAGATTGTAGAATGGTTTGGGTTGGAAGTGACCTTAAAGATCATCCTCCCACCAAACCACATTGCTCAAAGCCCCATCCAATCTGGCCTTGAACACTTCCAGGGATGGTCGACCCACAGCTTCTCTAGCCAACCCGTGCCAGTGCCTCACCACCTTCACAGTGGATGCCTGATGCATCCAAGCGTGCCTGGTGGGGGCTTGGACCACCTCTGGGCATCTTTGTCCCTAAGCCTCCAGCCTTCTCAATATTCATAGGTATCAAGGTGTCACCTAATATGTCTTTATGACATCTTGGCATTTCAATAACAAGAAAAAAAACCACCCAAACCCCATAGAATTACAATAGCTATTTCCACAAGTGACATCCCCAGGCTTACAAGAGGCCCCTTAATTGACAAAGCTCCTCCCCAGCCAAAGCCACGGCCGCCTTTCCCAAGAGGGACCACCATCCATCCATCACTCTACCGCCGGAGTTTCCCCCATTCAAGGTCAAACGGCGGCTTCTTCCATTACTAATATCCCCCCCTCCTCGCCAGCCGCCTCACCGTGTCCCCCGCAGCCGCCACGTGGAGGCAGAAGGCGGGAGGCCACACGGCACTGCGACCCCATCTAACGAACCGGGGGGGCCCGAGGAGCTGCCCGGCGTTGTCGGCGGCGTCGGGACCGGCGGGAACGCCGATCCCGGCGCCGCC